>JASDQU010680736.1:23460-46891 GCA_032191745.1 Picea mariana | reverse complement strand
TCGGAAACAATATTTGATTTTGAACAACCATGGCAATAGGGATGAAAGTTTGTCGCAATTTTCCATGGTTTTTCGTCGCACATACAACATCTAAGTCGTAAGTTTGGTCTTGAGATACATTTTCGTCGCCATTGCCATGGATTTTCATCGCAAGTTGCCACGGTTTTTCATCACACATACAACATCTACGTCGTAAGTTTTTGGCTTGGCATAAATTTGCATCGCAATTGCGACAAAGTTTCGTTGTAATTGACCGAGTTCTTCGTTGTAATTGCGACGAAATTTCGTCGTAATTGCGACGATGCATAGGGTAAACCGATCTTGATGGTGATGATACGTGGAGAGCTAATTTCATCGATGTTTCCACACATACTTGGATCATGGATATAGCGACGAAAATATAACGACGAAAAAAAGTCTCGCCTTTTGTGGAAATTGCGACGGATAAGTGTTGCAATATCAATGAAAAACCATCGCAAATTTGGTCATATGTACTAGTGACCAGGAAATGTTCTAATCCTTCCATCTATGAGCCTCAACTTGAATTTTCCTCATCCTATGATTCTGGTTGTCGAATCATCACCTAAGAAAACATTACCTCCATCATACCTTTCATATTCACAAAACCACTCCCTGTGGGGAGTCATATGAAAGGATGCACCTGAGTCAACCAACCATGCCTCATGATTTTCATGTGTTCTTAAAGAATCCAATTACACATCCCCTCCTTCTTCCTTGGAGGTCTTTTCTTCTATAGAAGGGGATTATTCAAATCCCTTAATTTTCTCAACTTTGGATCTACACTGCTTCTTGTAGTGCCCTTCTTTTCCACATCTCCAACACACCTTTACAAACTTTCTGGGAGATTTAGATCTACCCTTAGACTTATATCTCCCACTTGAGAACTTAGATCTATTTCTTTCCTGGGAGTGTCCTCTTGCAAATAATGCGTATATGATATGTACTTCCATATTCTTCTGTCTCATCTCCTCCGACAACAAGGATGAGACTACTTAATCAAAATTCAAGGCAGTTGTATTACTACCTATGGACACAACTAGAATATCCCACGAGTTTGGTAAAGAACATAGTAAACTAATACATGTATCTTCATCTGAAATTTTAATCTCAACAGAAACTAATTGACTTACCACAGTATTGAAAGTGTTCAATGCTCTGCCACCAAGTCTCCATCTCTCATCCTTAGATTATACAGCTTCTTTCTCAGGAATAGTTTATTTACTAGGGACTTAGACTGATACAACTTCCCCAACTTATCCCATAAATCCTTGGCTATAGCTTCCTCTAAGACATTCAGTAATACTGAATCTGAGAGACATAGTCAGATTGTGCTCTTCGCCTTTCGATCCAACTTTTTCCAGTCATCTATTGAAGTTCCTATAGGTTTAGTACCTGGATCTACTGTGATCTAGTGATATCTATCCACCAAAAAATCTTCCATCCTGAGCTTCCACAACTCAAAAATTTTCCCATTAAACTTCTCGATCTCCATTTTCAAATTGCTCTCCATTTCTTTTCACTTGAAAAATCAATACCACAAATCTCCCACTGTAACAAGGATGATCACAGTCCCGAGCCAAACCCTTGACCACAAAGGCGTCCCCCTGAAGCAACAAAGCTTTGAAACCAAATTTAGATTTTAACTTTGTACAGTATTTACTACAAATAGATTTTCAGTAAAAGAACATAAAAGATACAATGTCAAATACAAACATTACACAAAGATTTTTCCCCTAGAAACCGAAACCGAGAAAACCAACATATTCTATATTCATTCATAGTGCTACATTGTTTACAATACAATATACATACAGGAGCCATCGACATCCAAAACCCTAACCCAATGGCTTGGATTAATTAACAACCCTAATTCCTTAACTGGAAATAGAAAACCACCAACAAATTTTTTTTCTTGGGGGCACTACCCTCGAATCCCCGCGCGGGGGCATTTCGCCCCAGCCCCCCTCAACACCCCCTGTGCACCTGGCGCAATTCAAACACTAATACTCGTGCAAAGAATAAAATACATACCCAACAAAGACCATAAAGAGATTTCTTAAGGCGACAAACAAGGTTAGAGTCGTTCTGGACATAGCCAGGAGGTTGTTCCATGTAGATTTCTTCTTGCAAATATCCATGCAAGAAGGCAGATTTAACATCCATATAATGGACCTCCCATTTATGTGAGGCAACAAGGGAAAGAACAAGGCAGATAGAATTCATTTTGGCTACAGGGGCAAAGGTTTCATTATATTCAATTCCTTCAACTTGGGAAAATCCTTTGGCAACTAACCGAGTCTTGTGTCTTTTAACACTTCCATATGATGCATACTTAGTTCTGTAGACCCATTTACATCTGAAAAGTTATTTTCCTTTTTGAATAGGTACAAGATCCCAAGTATCGTTTTCCATTAAAGAACGATACTCTTCATTCATTGATGTATCCCAATCTGGATGACCTGAAGCTTCTACAAATCTCTCTGGCTCATGAGTCTCTGAAAATTGAGCCAAAAGAGAAGAGGATCGCTAGAATTGTGAACTTGCCCGATGTTGTTACGAAGGATCACTAACAAGATCACCAATTGTTTCTCGTGTTGAACAGACCCATCTAGGAAGCAGTGGAGCTGGAGCTAGAGCTAGTTCAGGTTCAAAGGACTCATCTGGAGGAAGGTGAGAAGATGGAGGTGGATTTTTATCCTCACTTTCATCATCTGAAGAAGAAACCAGAACATAATAAGGCATAAACATCGAATATGTCTCACAGGCCAAATAAGGCACAAACACCAAATTAGGCTCACAGGCCAAAGAAGACACAAACACCAAATTAGGCTCGTAGGCTAAGATATTTTCATCAAATTTAACATCTCTTCTAATAATAATTTCATTACAATGTGGTTGAATAAGTCTATAACATTTGACATCTTCATAATAACCAATAAATATAGTATATACACTTCTCACTTTTAGACTGCAATGCTTTCCTTTTCTCATCAGGGATGTGAGCCCATGCTATACTGCCAAATACATGGAAGTGACTTACATCTGGTTTATTTTTAGTCCAATCTTCTTTAAGTGTTATATTTTTAAGAGCCTTTGTGGGAGTGTGATTTACTATGTAATTTGCATAGTTGATGGCTTCCGCCCAATACTTTAGACTTAATCCCTTAGATTGNTAATGTGTGGTTCTTTCTCTCAACAACACCATTTTGTTGTGGTGTATATGGAGCAATGTGTTGCATTTGGATGTCGTGTTTAGTGGAGTAACTTGTAAAATTATTGTTCACATATTCGCCTCCATTATCTGTTCTTAACCTTTGAATTTGATATCCATATTTCTTTTCTACAAGGTCCTTGTATGCCAAAAACTTGTCAAAAACTTCGCTCTTAAGTTTTAAGAAGTAAACCCAAGTATGTCAGGAAAAGTCATCCATGAAAGTTAAGAAATACTTGCACCCTTAAAAATAAGGAGAAGAAAGTGGACCACACAAATCAATATGAACAAGCTGCAAAGGGCCTGAGGCGTGCCAAGAGGCATGTTTGTCAAAATTGTCTCAATGATGTTTGTCGAGAACATAACCAACACAAACACCATCTCTGCATGAAACATGAGGAAGACTAGTCACCATTTGTTGATTACATAGTTGTTGCAATGAGCGATAGTTTAGATGACCGAGCCGCTCATGCCAAAGTTTTCTCAAGTCATCCCTATGAGCAACAAAAAATGATGAAAAAGATGATGACCCAAAGTTGTCAAACATGTACAACCTGGTAATATCATCATCAATTTTAGTTTCAAGAACATGCTTAGGATCTTTTAGATCCTTGATTACAACTTGGTGAGGTGAAAACTCTACGGTTTTACCTCCACCTGAATGGGTGATTTGATATACTGATAGAAGGTTACAAGAAAGACTTGGAACACATAATGCATCATTGAAATGACCATTTTCTACTTGAAATGTTCTAGATCCTTCAACACTAAGAGATCTATCATCAACAACAAATATTTTCTTGGTGTTACATTCATTTAGAGCAGAAAATATGTCTCTATCCTTAGCCATATGATAAGATGCTCCAGAATCAATAAGCCACTCATAAGAAGAAGAAGTAGAAGTTGTATTGAAGGAGAAACCAGAAGCAGAAAGTGCATGTCCATGAGAAGAAGAAGAAGTGGAATCAATACTCATGTTATGCTTCTTCATCGTTGTTTCTTAAGATGCCATCTTCTTAAAACATTTGGACTCATCATGACCATCTTTATCACAAAAGTTGCAATGTCTATCAGTCTTCTTATTTTTATATTTTGCTCCTTTGTCACCATTAGGACAAAAAGTTGTCTGAGTGGGTTTGGGACCCTTATGTTGCTTGTTGTTGTGGCGAGGATGTGGCTTCTTGGGATTCTTGGGTTATCTTTCTAATGGACGACTAAGGCTTTGTTGGAGGTACTTGTAGTGTTGATCACTCCAATTTTTACAAGCTTATCTTTCTCTCTAATCAAAGAATCACAAAAGTTCTCAAGAGTGGGTTTTTGATAAGCTTCCCCTAGAGCCTCTTGCATGGCATAAAAGGTGGATACAAACACAAAATATGCACTACCTAGCTTAGAAAGAATAAGATAGATGCAATGATCTTCTTCTATCTTTATCTTACATTCTTCACATAAAATTCTGAGTGTTTTAAACTTAGATAGATAGTCTTCAATACAAGAACGAACTTAAAGTCAATACTTGATTTTCTAACTGTTGTGCTCGAATAATATTGTGTTTACCAAAAACAGATTCAATCTTTTCCCAAGCTTCTTTGGGTTTATCAATTTGTTGAAGTTGGAACATTAAATCTCGAGAGATGGATATTCTGATTCGTCCATGTGCTTAGTCATTCCTATTATCCCATTTGAATTTCTTATCAGCATCAGTAGGTTATGTTTCCTTTCCCAAGGTAATCCGATACAAGCCTTTACTTGTTAATAAATCCTCCATATGTGATTTCCATTGGAAGTAGTTGGTGTTGGTAAGCAAAAGATTACTTGAAGAAACCAAATTAAATATGTAGATAATATGGATTTAAAAATTGAAACTGATGATCTGGATGAAAATATCTCGAAAAATTAGGTTGTTTTAAAATAAACAACACTAAAAACGGACTTCGTATGTGAAAGTTATGCCCTTTAAAAAAAAAACATAAACGGTAAAACCACGTGATGAAGTGATCCACTTTTACAAAAAGAAGTGGGGATCACTTTTACAATGAAGATACTTTATAAAAGAAAATATGCATGGAAAATAGATAACTCTAAGATATTAAAGCCACTTATAGTGATTCACTTTTATACTTGAAGTGAAATACACTTTACAATAGAGCATGAACTTTAAAAAAAAAAATCGCTTCTCGATGACAACAAGGGTTAGATCTCGGTTAGCTTACCCCAAAAATGCACCTTTTCCTCTCTGTTTCTGATTTTTCAAGATTGCACAAGGCACGGGGAAAAGAGAATACGTAGATCTAAAAGAGTAGAAACCTAGAAACAAACAATATAAAATCAAAATAAAACCAAAATAATACTCTGCAACAAATTTGAAAAGGGGGGTATTCAGGCTTTATACCTACGGATCTAGCTAAAATGGTCGTATCTTGGGAAAACAAAAACCTTTTCAAGTGAAATGAAAAGCGTTCCTGAATGAAACGAGCACTCTGGTTGCAATGAAATAATCCTCTCATCCCATAAATGTATGAAAATGGAAGAAAACGAAGATGAGGCAACTCGACTTCACAATCTCGATCTACAATAGGAGTGGGTCTTCAAACAAGATTTGATACCATGTTCGACAACACAAGTATTACAAAAGTGGACTAACACCTTCATTAACCACTCACACAACCAGATCAAAGATCAACACAATGATGTTTTGATGTGGTAAAACCCCTACGGGGAAACATCAACGGCCCCAGCCAACGCGACCCCTTGGAGCAGTTTATTAATGCAAAAGAAAAATATTACATAGAGATTTTACAAGATATTTTATCAAAATCAATCATCGACAAATGAACCTCCATGATTTTTAAATGGATATCATGGACCAATCGGGTGCCAAGCCACAGATCAATCCATTAAGATTGAGGAGAATATGAACTGTCGGATCACTCTATGTCGAGAACATATTGTGATCGTCGAATTTACTAGATACAAATGCATGCCAATTCATACTAAAGAAACACACTTTTACCTAACGAATCATTAGACCAAGTATATCTTAACTAACTCCTAAGTGTCTAATTATCCTAAAAGAATACATTGGTGAACTCTTGCACTGTTTGGTCCCTTTCCTGCCACAATATAGTCCATCTTGTATACAAGTCGTCATAACTTTCAACATGGTAGTATTGTTCCTTAATAACATCCCTGAAATAACCCCAAGTGGGTGCGACTACAAATAATGTAGATCCCTATGTTTCCTTTTGCTCACAGAAAGTCTCCCAACAATCTTTGACATGGGGGACGACCTTAAGGAGTGCAAATGTAATATTTTCTCAATCGAAAAAGTTATGGACAAAAAAATACACTTCTAGAAGGTTTAACCATTTGTATACAACATTAACATCTATTTGACCTTCATATAGAGGAATATCAAAATTTATTTGTACCTTGAAGGGGGCGAAGCCTCCGCTTGAGGAAGATGTGTCACCTGTTGGCAGTCGTCGAAGGATTTGTGCAAAGTTATCAATCATCTCATTCCTCTGTCGCGCAAGGGATTCCTCGAGCAATAGTTTAAATGGATCTCCTACCCCATCGTCTCTCTTTTCTTCCCCCATGGGTGACCATTGGGCTTAACGAGTCGTATCTTGCAAAGGCTCACCTAGTTTGAGTCCCAACTGCTTATACCCTGACCTCGTTGGGGACATGCATAGAGAAACGAATGAAGATCAGACTGCTATGATACCATTGATATGAATTTATGAGCGTAATGAAATGAAACACACATCTATAACATTAACACAGATATACAGAGAACAATAACATAGATACAATAAAACTTAACTTCTATTCAATAATTTTTTTTGCTAAAACTGTAAAATGAAGAATGAAACAATCTTGCTTGAATGGTGGTAGCTAATATTTGAGAAGAGATGTGGTGGATATACGCATTTGTCTGAGCACATTACAATGAGGCCTCCAAGCCTTTTTAGCATCAAGAAGTAATCAGAAAACCATATACATCCAAAAACCTAACCCTAGGAGATGAAGTGCCAAAAGTCACATGGGCCTAGATGGGGTAAGTTGGTACATCAACTTCTCGGGGTTGTAACTTTTGCATACGATCTTTGTTTTAGGCGCACGATATCCCTTTGGAAAGGTCTATCCGAGGAATATACATTATGCCATCACACTTTCACTCCATTTATAGTGTGAGTGTGGCGGGCCCAAAAACGTTGTTTAGGGCCTCAAAACGGCCCCAAAAGTTTAGGATCCGAAAAGCTAGAAAAAAACTACCAAGGTGAAAATTGAATGTGAGCTAGCTGGAAGAGGTGGGTGGCCACCGATATTCAATTGAATCAGTAATGCAGAGTTTATTATGCCCCAAAACTAATGGTGCGCAGTGCAAAGCTGTGATGTGTGCAAAGTATTGATGCACGATGTGCGCACTAGAGATTGGGATGTTAAAATCATCCAAGAAATATGGAGAAAGGATTCTGACAAAATGGTGCAAATTTTTCATGTACTTGTAGCATGAAATCATCTAAAAAATCCTAAGTACCTGCACATTTTGTATAATTAGCAACGATTAGAACATGATAAAGTTAGTGCAAAAGGTTAAAATCATGGAAGATTCGTAGAGGACTTACAGTCCTGATGATGACTTCAAAGATCTTTATGTTGGTTTGGTTGTTGATGATTCAAATCTAAGGAGGAGTGCATGAACTTGGTAGAAACCATAAAAGTACTACAAAAATCTGTCCAAAGCTATAAAGATGATAATGAAAGGCTTATGAGAGCCAAAGAGCAGCAAGATGACTTCAATGTCAAATTGATGCAGAGCCTGGACAAAATAGAAAAGAAAATTGATAAGGAGATAGAGACATGTAGGCCAAGAAGTCGTAGGTCTCATGATGAGAAGAGAAGAGAAGCAAGAGATGCTCATAGAAAACATCACCATTCACCAAAGCATTCATTTTAGAAAGCGTGCAATATCTCAAGTCCATCTTCTGATAGAAAGCATAAGAGGATTGGGGTGGACGAGTTACGGGGATAAATGAGTAAGATCAAGCCTCCTACTTTTTATGGTGAGCATAAGAAGGATGAGGATGAAAAAAATTGGTTGATGGGTATGAGGAAATACTTCCAGTTGCATAATTACTCCTCACAGGGAGAAGGGATAATATCCATTTATCATCTCAAGGGAAAAACATCAATGTGGTGGGATCAATATGTACAAGTGCAACACATTGATGAGAAGAAATGTACTTGGAGGGACTTCAAGAGGTATTACCAAAAGAAATACTAAACCAAGTGGTACTATGATAGAAAAATGAAGGAGTTCTTTGAATTGAAGCTCGGGAGCATGACGATAGACGAATACAAAATAAGGTTCTTAGAGCTGCTGAAGTGTGTTGCATTCGACAATGATGAGCAAGTGAAAATTCAGAGGCACTTGAGTGGGTTTCCCTCATTTATTAGTGAAAATAAATAGTATGATGACCTTAAGATGTTGGAAGAAACCATAAGGTGCACTAAGTGTCTCTATGACCAACAAAGGGGAAGACCAACCTTCCAAAATGCTTGGGAAGACAAGATGAAAATTAAGGTGGAATAAAGGAAGAAAGGAGCTAAGCCACCATTTTTTAGAAATACTACGCAAGAACAAACAACTCTTCTGGAGCCCAGAATGTTGGAAACAATGGGGAAAAAGTCATAGCAACAACCTATACAATGTTGGGGTTGTTGTGGAAATCATATGCACAGAGATTTCTCTCAAAGAGGTGATAAAGCGAGGACTACACATAGTGTACAACAAGTTGCGAAAGTTGAGGACATGGGAAAAATGTACCAAGGATTTACACAGCGCTTGATAACAAGTTGGATGAGTTTCATTTGCATATGATTGAGATGGAAGGTAAGATTAACGACCAACCCATTTCTATTTTAATCAACTTAGGAGCTAGTCATATTTATCTAGATCCTAAAATGGTGGAAAGATTCCATTTGTCGAGAAGCAAGCTTGGAAAACCGCGGTTGGTGCAATTAGCTACATGAGAAAAAAGGAAATTAATGAGATGGTTAAGGCATGTCCAATGGAGATGAATGGACTGTGCACAAAAGATAATTTGAACATTATACCTTTGGGCTCGTTTGATTGCCTCATTGGTATGAATTGGTTGGACGAGTACCATGCTATCTTGGATTGTTACAATAAGGCATTCACATGTTTGGACGAGAAAGGAAATTTGAGATTAGTTCAAGGAATTCCAAGAGTTGTAACTATCAGAGAGGTTACAGCCTTGCAAATGAAGAAAAGTTATAGGAAAGGATGTCAAGTATTTGCAGTGAACATGGAAGAGGCACCTAAGCATAAAGTGTCAAGTATCGAATGCTATGTAGTGCTAAAGGAATTTGAGGATGTCTTTAAAGAGATACCGGGATTTCCTCTGAAGAGGGATATTGATTTCTCTATAAATACGATGTTGGGAGAAACACATGTATCCAAGACTCCTTATAAGATGAGTATGCCAAAACTGAAGGAGTTGCAAATGCAACTTGAAGAGCTTCTAAAGAAGGGTTATATACTCCCAAGTGTGTTGCATTAGGGTGTACAAGTTTTGTTCATGAGGAGAAGGATGGTACACTGAGACTTTGTATCGACTTCAAGCAATTGAATAAGGTAAAAATGAAGAACAAGTATCCTTTGTCAAGGATAGATGACTTGCTTGATCAACTGAGAGGTATGCAAATATTTTCCAAGATATATCTTAGATATGGATATCACCAGGTGAGAATTAAAGAAGAAGACATCAATAATACTACCTTTAGAACAAGGTATGGTCATTACGAGTTTACAATGGTGCCTTTTGGGTTGTCGAATGCACCAACTGTCTTCATTTTTTTAATGAATGGAGTTTTCATAAATTACTTGGATACGTTTGTCATTGAATTTTCGAATGACATTCTTATTTACTGAAAGTCCAAGGAAGAGCACGAGAAACACTTAAGGATGGTTTTGAACGTATTGAGGGAGCATCAACTTTATGAAAACTTGAGCAAGTGTTAATTTTACCATAGGAAAATTCATTACTTGGGTCATATCATTTCATAGGAAGGAATAGTTGTGGACCCAACGAAGATAAAAGCCATTGAGGAATGGAAAACACCAAGAATTTTCACAGAAGTGAGATCCTTTATGGGAATAATAGGGAAATACATAAGGTTTATTGAAGGATTCTCAAAGATTGTGCATCCATTCACATCCCTATAGAAGAAAGGTACACGATTTGAATGGTCTATGGATTGTGTAAGGAGTTTTCATCTCTTTAAGAGTTTGTTGACAAGTGTGCCAATTTTGAGAATTGTTAATCCGTATGCAGACTTCGTTGTGTGCAAGGATGCATGCAAGGAAGGAATCGATGGAGTCCTGAGTCAAAATGGAGATGTGGTATGCTACAAATCAAGGAAGTTTAAAGAGAATGAAAGGATATATGCTATGCATGACTTGGAATTGGCAACCCTAGTGCATGCTTTGAAGATGTGGCGACATTATCTTATGGGTAAAAGATTTGAGCTGAGAACAGACCATTGTGGTATGAAATATTTGTTTGGAAAACCAAGAATAAATGCTAGACAAAGCAGGTGGTTAGAATTACTTAGTGAGTATGACTTCGACATAAAGAATATCAGAGGAAAATAAAACAAGGTGGCTGACACACTCAACAGGAGAGTGCATGAGATGCATGCTACAACTATTAGCATGTATAAATTGGATTTTTGCGACAAAATTTTAGAAGTTGCCAAATCAAATATATGCCATGTGGACATAAAGACAACTTTACAACAAGGTATGTTGCAGTATAATTTGGAAGGTTATGAGTTAAGAGAGGATGGGATCCTCATGTACAGACACTGAATATATGTGCCAAATGATCAAGAGTTGAAAAGCCTGATATTGTGAGAGATGCATAAGGTTCCTTATGCGAGACATCTAGGTTATTAGAAGACAATTGTCGCACTCAAGAAACAATACTTTTGGCCATGTATGAAAAAGGAAGTTGTTGATTTTATTGCTAGATGCCTTGAGTGTTAGAAGGTCAAGGCCAAGCATAGACATCGAACTGTTTTTTTATATCCTTTTCCCATTCCCGAGTGGAAGTGGGAAGTTGTGATCATGGATTTCATTACCAAGTTACCTAGGACTACTAAGTAACATGATTCTATTATGGTGGTGGAGGACAAGCTTACTAAGGTTGCCCATTTCGTTCCAGTGAAGTCAATGCATAAGGTAGTTGACATTGCCAACATTTTCATGCACGAAGTTGCTAGGTTGCATGGTGTTTCTAAGACAATTATGTTTGATAGAGATTCCAAGTTCACCTTGTGATTTTGGAAAGGGATATTCAAAGGATTTGGAACAAGTCTTAACTTTAGCGTGACATATCACCCTGAGTCAGATGGTCAAACCGAGAGGGTAAATTGGGTGATTGAAGATATGGTGAGGATGTATGTAATGGATAAGCCATAAAAATGAGAAGACTACCTTCACTTGGTAGAGTTTTCTTACAACAATGGGTATCAAGCATATTTAAGGATGAGCCCATTTGAAGCACTATATGGTAGAAGGTGCAACACACCAGTGAGTTGGGACAATCCAGTAGACCACACAGTAGTTGGGCCATATTTAATCTGAGAAATGGAGGAGTAGATGGTAAAGATATGGTAGACTCTAAAGGATGCCCAAGACAGGAAGAAAAGCTACGCAAATAAAGGTAGAACCCACATAGATTTTAAAGTGGGTGATCACATGTTTTTGAAAGTGAAGGCCAGACGCAATTCCTAAAGTTTGGAAAGTGTTCTAAGTTAGTAGCGTGCTACTATGGGTCATTTGAAATACTGAAGAGGATTGGTCCTTTCGCTTATATGATTTCCTTGTTTTTGTCCTTGTGTATTCATAACATTTTCGATGTGTCATTGCTTAAGAAGTACGTACCTGATGTTGATCAGATTATTGATTGGAATGTGATTCAGGTGGAGCCAGAAGGTAAATTTCAAGTGTGACCAGTTTGCAAATTGGATCGAAAAATCAAGTAACATCGGAATCGAGTCATGGAGCTCGTAAAGTTCCAATGGACCTGGTACAGTCCCGAGGATGAAACTTGGGAGCACGAGGATGTGATGCGAGTAGAGTATTCTCATTTGTTTGAAATTTTTTGAAATTTTGTATGTACATGTGTATATGATGCACTGAGGACAATGCATAAATAAGGGGAAGGGGAATGTAATGTCTCTGATCCAGAACCCTTTGTAATTGTACATATAGGTTGGTGAGTTGTGGTACCAATTGTTAATGTAATGTAGATATAGGTTGGTGAGTCGTTGACACCTGGTTTTCGTGTTGTGCACACTTGGGAAAGTGTTCAGAGAGTTGTTATCAAGACTGGGGCCGCACATACCATAGTGTTGCGCGCACCTGGGTAATTTTTCATATTGCACCATGTTGCGTGCACTTGGGTAAATGTGAAAAGTTGATATGTGTGTGTGTGTGTGTGTGTGTGTGTATGTGTGTGTGTGTGTGTGCATGAGACTGTATATGTATTGAGGTCAGAGAGCCCGCGTGATTATGAGGCTGGTGAGCTAGGACACAGATAGGCTAGTGCGCCTATCCATGTAAATATAATTATGGCTATTAATATAATATTGCATCGTTGGGTGTAGAAAAACTCATATAGAAAGAGACGGGGGGCCATTCCACCGAAAAGGGGAAAAAGGGGGGAATATTTTAATAATATTTCTGAAAAGTGTAATGTGGATATGTTTTTATCCTAAGTTCTTGAAGGTAGGGAACGGGTCACCAAGTGGCTTAAATCTACTTCTGAATGTGACAAGTGTCAAGAGGAGGGAATGCAATATATATTGTTGGCCTTAGTGTATTTTGGGCATTATTATGATTATCCAGATAAGGATTGGAAAGGATTCTTGTTTTCAGGCTCTCGTGAGCAGAAGGGGGCCGAACTATATGGAAAATACAATTATTACCTTATCTGCACAGAGAATCTTGTAAGGAGTTGAGGGGATATGATCATATTTACTATTGAGGAGATGGGTTGACAGACCATGAACAGTCTCTCTAGGTGAGAGATTAGTTGTTGAGAGGTAGTTTTCAAACCTGTGAGCATACTCTCCAGGTGAGAGTATTACTAAGAATTGTTTCATGGTGCATTGAGCATTAGTCGCAAGGCTCAAAGACCTTTTGTATGACTTGTTGTTGGTAACCCTGGGAAGGGAAGTGGGGCAGCCGAAGAACTATTGAGAAGATAAGGGGCACACTTCCTTGGGTGTGATATGTGCATGGGAAATGAGGGACTGTGGGCTAGTTGTAACAGTAGGCACCTAGGACTAAGCTATTTTGTTGAGAATCAGACCTTAGCTTGTCGTTAGGAACCCTTTTTTCCCTCGTAGAGTTAAGGCCCAACTCGGGGGTGACTTGCTATTGAAATCTTATGAGAAACATAGTCTATGGATGTAAGAAACATCCGAGTTATGAACGCAGTTGGTGACTTTCATAAAATATAAGTGTTCTTTATGTGCTTGTCCTTTTTATTGTGTGCATATTTGTCTATGCTTGATATGGTTTAATTATTGTAAGTAGTCGCATATAAGTAATTGTTGTTATTATGTTTAATGATGCTCACACCTATAAGTATGGTACTTATATTATGTCAGTTGATGATATCCTTGCCTGTTAATTTAATCTTGTGATTTTGGTTACGAGTCTTCAAGAAGAGGATTGGATGGCTGGGTGCATAGGAAAGTATCATGTGTACACCAAGAGACTAGAAATTTGTGTGTACGTGCATGGAATAAGATTCCACGCACAAGAAAATTAGAATTGGCGTACGACGCTAGGAAGATTGTGCGCATGGTTGTACTATGTGATTAGTATGTTGGTGTGCATAGTTATTTAAGTTACTTCCATTATTATAAGTTGTGTGGCATGACTCAAGCTTGGGTTGAGTGTGTTACTTCTAGTTAAATTGTGCGGACTTGTGTTAGAGTAGAATCTGTGCAGTGAAATTTTAGAGTGNGATTAGTATGTTGGTGTGCATAGTTATTTAAGTTACTTCCATTATTATAAGTTGTGTGGCATGACTCAAGCTTGGGTTGAGTGTGTTACTTCTAGTTAAATTGTGCGGACTTGTGTTAGAGTAGAATCTGTGCAGTGAAATTTTAGAGTAACTTTTCTTAGTAGTATGTTGGGGATGTTACAGTTTGGTTGACTCAGAGCTACAAAAGTTGAGGTTGTGTGACATTTCCCAACCTGGGGTGGATGGGGACATTACACCCTTTGATTCATTCATGAAATAGAATGCTTGTGATGAGGCGGTTATGAGAACATAGACAAAGAAAGTGAATGTTCATGCCCATGATTTGAAAAGGAATAACATGTGAGATGGCCCTATATGAACCATGTTGTTGTTGGATTCAATAAATCCTATTTCATTGCACATATATCAAATGGTATTCCCACTTGTATTAATGTTCTAGATTGTAACCTTCATGCCGAGATGAAGAGCACATAAGAGAAATGTTTTCCAAGTGACTCTTGAGTGGAGAAAGGAAAGGCCTTTCCTTATGTTGTGTTTGGCTGAAGAGGAAGGTGGAATTAAAATTAGGGAGGTGGCTTGATGATGTATCAAGGCATTTGTTAATTCCTCCAAATTTTCATGATGGATTACATGACATGATGTTATGGTATTCGATGTAATATAAATGTGCATAATTAGACTATGTGAATGTGAAAGTTATGGTTATACATACATAAATCCTTACATGCATGCTTAAATGTTAATATAATTACATGTGTTGATTTCATTGTGGAAATGCATGCTTGTGATGATAATGCATATGTGGAAAAAAATAATCATTTGCAGTTAAATATGTTAATATTGAAGACGATTGAATTATTGGATTTATGTAATTCTATGATCATTTCGTGTGTTGTTGGAAATGTAGTAATGAAAATATTATATGTATAAATACTAATTGTTTGTTTGGTTGAATGAAAACTCTATTAATAAGGATGGATGGTAGCTAGAAGGAAATGAGAGTAATACCATAATGAAGATTGGTTACTACCGCAAGAAAAGGACAAGCTTTTGAGAGGGATTCTCATAACTGTTAAATTTAATTATTTTATAAAACAAATCCAATTTTTTTATTATTGAAAGTTGATTATAATATCTCATGGTAATTGTATGGATATGATATAAGTGAGATGATGGATCTGTATAGTGATGATATATGGAATTTTCTATAAGCTTGAAAACACAAGGATGATGCTACTATGATGACATGGGAACCCTATGTTATGAATTGATTTCCTTGAGCTAATGATTCTTTTGAGATTTCTAATGGCATGCCCTAGTAGTAAATCTATGGAATTTGCTTCTCTTTGTTGGAATACTGAGAGGGGGGATGAATCAATATTAAGAATTTTTTACCACTTTTTAATCAGAACATGTAAACATTAAATTTATCGCCAATATATCATTTATGATTGCATTAAGTATATCGTGAGTAGTACCAATAAACAATGCATAATAAATAACTGTAGATACACAATACACCATGATTTACGTGGAAACCCAAATGGGAGAAAAACACATAATTATTTATTATATATCAAAGATTACATTCATAGGGAGAACCAACTTCCAAATTCTCCAACACCAACCAGAAGGAGGCTCCAACCCCCTATTTACAATCTCCAACTGGAAGGAGGCTACTACCCTTGATTAACATGCTCCAACCTGAAGGAAGCTCCAACTCCTTGTGTTCTCCGGTTCCAACCAGAAGGAGGCTACAACCCCCTGATTTACATGATCCAACTAGAAGGAAGATACAACTCCATGTGTTCTCCAGCTCCAACCAGAAGGAGGCTACAACCCCCTTTCCTTGCCCCGTCCTGCTGCCCTGAAATATAAGTGTAGACTCAACCTGTCACTACCAATGATACTATCACTACCACTATCACCTATACATCAACTTGTCACTGTCAATTTGTCATTGATATACCATCATCAACCTGCCACTGCCACTGTCACTGTCACATCAACCTGTTGGTATCACTGTCACATATACCATCATCATCCTATCACTGTCACTGATACTCAACATCAACGAAACCACATGGACTCACATAGATCATATGCCAAGATCACCAAGAACATCTCTCAACCAGATGCCCAACTTCACCAAAACATGCCTTTAGTCATGTGCAAAATATGTATCGATATCACCAAGAAGTGCCTCAACAAGTATCATACCATAATTAAAATATGTGTCTCAACCATGTACCAAAACATCGATGCTATCAATCAACAATATACCAAAACCTGTACCATATCATGCATTAACCATATACCAAAACCTATACCATAACATGCATCAACCATGTACCAAGATATGCCTCATACATATACCAAAGTATATCTCAAACCATGTGCCCAATATCCAAGATGTGTCTCAACATGTACCACCATCACCAAGACATGACTCAAGCATGTATCATAACATCACCAAAACATAACCCTAAAAACATGCATATAAACATACATGTAACTCTGTATCAAACTCGGTGCATCATCATTCCTTACTCAGACATTCAATAACCTAGAACAAGCATATTTCTCAAATTTTCCTTAGTCTCGCTAGATAGAGGCTAGTTATCTCTCCATGCCTCACATGATGAGCACTGTACAACTCATTGGGGTGGCTCACGGAACACATATAGCCCATGAGGGTAAGCTAAATTAGATTTTTTTAGAAACCCTTTGCTCTTCTATGAAATTCCAAGAACTTCGCCTTTGCACTCCTTTGCTGCCTCAGATTCACCGCGTCATATTCACCAATATACCACTTGCTCACTTGATATATATTCAATGAACTTTCTTACACAAATGAGAGGCTTCTTTTTGTGTATTTATACTTTTTCTAAGTATCTTCTTTCCTTATTTTTAGGGCTGACCTATACTTTCTTGTTATAAATTTTTTACCCTTAATTAATGACCTATAACTTCTTGTTGTAACCATTTAGGATATTCATAACCATTCTTTGGGGCTTTCATCTTCATGACGGAATAACTTCTCAACCATCAGGAACCATGTGGTGTACCACCTACCATTTGAAATGACACGACAATGACTATCTAACTATGAGGGTGTTACATGCATTTTCACTGTTCTTCATCCTATTTTTCCTCAAACAACTTCGGGCTCCATGACCACACCTCTAGGTTTCTTGTATACTTCTTCAAAGCATCTTCCTGTGAGGGCGATGCTTAAAGCTACGCCATAAGGGGACCACTTTGGAGACTACTCCAAATACACCCATCACTTATTTCTTCAAACAAACCCATAACTTCTAGAGGCTTATTTTGGGGTTGACTAGGGTTGACATCAATGACAACCAACTATACAATAATCTCCTCCTTTTTCATTGATGGAAACACTCATACTCCCCTGTGACCATCGCTCCTCATCTTTCTCTTCCAATGTTTCTCTCCCCCTTTGAAATCAATGGCAAAGGGTATCTCCCCTTGGGGATGCTTCCCCTATTTTCATGCTTCTGGTCTTTCTCTTTCTCCCCCTTTGTCAACATGGGAAAAATGGAAACTCCCCCCATCAGTATGTCTCCCCCTGTCTTCATGCTTCTGATATTTCTTTCCTGATATCTTTGTACCGACGATTTCTCTCCCCTTGAATTCTTCGTAAGATGTCGTGTAGATCAATGTGGGGCTTCTTGTACTTGCTTCCTTTCATCTCTTCTGGTGCTTCTTGTCCATTGGTGCTTCCTCTTGCAACTCACTGAAATATATATATAAAGCATTCAAAGTTACTTGACTTCACTTCTTTATGGATTTTCATGTTTACTTCTCATACATTATTCAACAATTTTCCTTTGATGATATAGATTTTGCTAGCAGTTTCTCTTCCCCTTTCTTGTTGTTCCTTTCATTGCTTGTCTTCCTGTGAATAACTGATTCCACTTGTCAATATTATTTCATTCATCTATGATATATCTTTCTAGACTTTCCAAAAATCTCATGAATCCATCTCCATCCATAAAACTTTCCATGATTCTGGTACTCAACTATGCACAATGCTGACCCATCTGTCACTTTACTCTTCCAAAGATTTCTTCGACTTTGTTGTAACTAATCACAACATATTTATGCTAATCAAGTTGTCTTATCACTTTGCAAATCAAACTCTACATGTCTGGTAAAATATATACGGGATATATCCCTACCTAAATACATGTGTGGAATGAAATCATGAATCACTACCTTAAATCATTGTGAATCTGCCTTTCCAAAATCTGCAAACACTTCAGACTAGTCAAAATATAGTTCTCTAATTTGTAGAGTTGTTGCTTAGACTCCCCCTCTTCAATATTCATATTTAATGGGAGTCTCCAAGTTAGATGTCTCAGAAATATGGCCGAAGCTGCCCTGTTACATAGTCATCTTCCTCTTCATCTGTGAATGCATCATCTTCCTGAATTCTAACATATTCATCTTCGCCTGTAGATTCATCATCTTCATGAATTCTGACAACTTCCTTCTTTCCTCTAGATTCATCATGATCTTGTACTTCTGCAATTCCTGTGAGTATGATCTATGGGATCTCGTTATTCACTTGTTCTTCTTGTTCTTGTTTTCTTCTCCAAACTTTCTTCTATCTAATGTCTATGTTTTCTTCCATGGAAGACTTCATCATGCTTCCACAATCACGAGCTATATGTCCATAATTGTGGCATTTGTAACATTCAATATAACAGGGAGCCACATAATCATCTCTTGTTTGAACATTTCTTCCATACACTCTGCAATCCACAACTTTATGTCCAAAGTTATTACAAGTAAAACACACCCTAAAAGAAACTTTGATACCTGGAAGTGAATGATCCTCTTTGTGGTGTAGTCCTTCTGAATTCATGCCTTAGACGATCATGATCTTCTCCTTTCTTCATCATCTGGATATTTATTATTTCTTCTGTTCTCTTGGCTTCTTCAAGTTGGGTTTTCAAGGAGATAATTTCTCCTTCAAGTCTTCTTTCACGTTGATTAAATTCTTCTTCAAGCTCATTTAAGTCCTTAAATATTTCCTTGAGATGACTTGTCAATATCATTTCTCTCTTTTCTACTTCTTTTACCTTGGTTTTTAAATGATCAACTTCTTTGGTATATTGAGAACTCTCCTTTAGTTTGATCAAGTCTTCCTCGAGTCATTTTTTTTTCTTCCTTTCTCTTTTTAACTCACTTAAGGTGTTGATTAGTTTTGCTTCAAGATCTACTTCACCTTTTTCATAATCTTCATCATTTCTTTTCTGAGTTTCCATTACCATGAAGAGCACTCTTTCTAAGTCACTGTCACTATCATCATCTTCATTAGATGAAGAAATGTCTTCTCTTGAGTAGAATATTTTCTTGAATACTTTTTCTGTTATCTCCTTTTTTGTTTCCCTTGATATTTATTTTCCTTCTTGGGAACTTCTTGTTCATCACTATTTGAATTCTTAGCATAAGGACATTTAGAAGCAAAGTGACCAATTTTACCACAATTAAAACATTTAAAAGGAAGCATACCTTTGTACTTGTCGGTTCCTCCAACTTCCTTACGAAGTTGGCCATTTCGTCATCTTCTTCTGAATCATCACTACAACTGTAGTTTGAATTTGGATTTTATTTATTCTTCTTTGTTTTCTTGGATTCCTTGAAAGTTGCTACCTTCATGGATGGATTAACCTGCTCTATTCTCATTTCATAAGCTACAAGGATTCCATGTAACTCGTCCATGCTCAACGTAACAATATGTTCTCTTTCTTCTAGGGTTGAAATCTTAGGATCAACTCTCATTGGAAGAGACCTTAGTACTTTTTGAACAATTACTGGTTCTTTAATTTATTCTCCCAATCCTTTAATAACATTTACTATGTCATTAACTCATAGAAAGTAAGCTCCAATATCTTCATCTTCCTTCATCTTCAGTTGTTCAAATTTACTTCTATAGGTTTAAAGCTCGACCCCTTTTACTTTGGCATCTCCTTCGTAAATATTTTGAAGTTTTTCCCAAAGATCCTTTGCAGTGTTGCAATGCATAACTTTGACAAAAACTGAATCAACCATACTACTTAGAATAGTGCTTTTAGCCTTCAAATTGTTTTCACTAAGTTTCTTTCCATCTTTGTCTATTGGGGGAGTGGCAAGTATCATGTATCCATCTATTATTGATTGCCAGACATAAAATCCCTTTGCCTGCAAATGTTTTTTCACCCTTTTATTCTAGAAGGAACAATTTTGACCATCAAACATTGATGCTCCATTCTTAGTGCAATCCATGATCTACCTTCCAATGATTAGACTATCTCTGAAGGAACCTGCTCTGATACCAATTGTTGGAATACCGAGAGGGGAGGTGAGTCAATATTAATTACTTTTTACCACTTTTTAATGAGAACATGTAAACATTAACTTTATCAACAATATATCATTTATGGTTGCATTCAATGTATCATGAGCAACACCAATCAACATTGCATAATAAATAACCACAGATACATAATACACCAAAATTTATGTGGAAACCCAAATGGGAGAAAACCATGAAATTCTTTCTTATATATCAAATATTACATTCATGAAAAACAACAACTGGAAGGAGACTCTAACCCCCTATTTACAGTCTCCAACCTAAAGGAAGCTACAACTCCCTGAATTCTCCAACTCCAACTGGAAGGAGGCTATGACCCCCTGATTCACGAGCTCCAACCTAAAGGAATCTCCAAGTCCCCATGTTCTCTAGATACAACCGGAAGGAGGCTACGACCCCCTAATTTATAGGCTCCAACCTGAAGGAAGCTACAACTCCCCGTGTTCTCCGACTCTAACCAGAAGGAGGCTATGACCCCCTTTCCTTGCCCTATCCCACCGCCCTTAAATATAAGTGTAGAATCAACTTGTTACTACCATTGATACTGTCACTACCACTGTCACTGATACATCAACCTATCACTGTCAATCTATCACTAATATACCATCATCAACTTGTCACTGTCATTGTCACATCATGTTGTCACTGTCATAGTCACATATACCATCATCAACCTATCATTGTTAGTAATAATCAACATCAACGAAACCATATGCACTCACATAGATCATATGCGAAGATCACCAAGAACATCTCTCAACTAGATTCCCAACATCACCAAAACATTTCTTTAGTCATGTGCCAAATATGTTTCAAGATCACCAAGAAGTGCCTCAACAAGTATCATACCATCATCAAGATATGTGTCCCAACCATGTACCAAAACATCAACGATAACAATAAAAAATATACCAAAATATGTACCAAGATATGCCTCATACATATACCAAAGTATATCTCAAGCCATGTGCCCAATATCCAAGATGATCCTCAAACCAAAAGATAATCCATAAACCATGTACCGTGAGATGTGCTTCAACTATATACCATATCACTCATTATATGTCTCAATCATGCCATACACCATGTACAATAAGATATGCCAAGATGTGTCTCAACATGTCCCACCATCACCAAGACATGCCTCAAGCATGTACCATAACATCACCAAAACATAACCCTCAAAACATGCATATAAACATACTTGTAACTCTATATCAGACATGGTGCATCATCATACCTTGCTTAGACTTTTAGCAACCTGGAAAAATAATATTTCTCAAATTTCCCTTAGCCTCACTGGACAGAGGCAAGTTATCTCGTGGGGCCTTACGTGATAAGCATCGTACAACCCGCAGGGGTGCCTTGCAGGATACCTGTATCCCGACCCGTGGGGGTTAGGTAAATTAGGGTTTTTTCAGAAAACATTCGCTCTCCTCTAAATTTTTGAGACCTTCGCCTTCGCACTCCTTCGCTACCTTAGATTCACCACATGATATTCACCAATAGATCACTTGCTCACTTGATAGATATTTAACAAACTTTCTCACACAAATGAGAGGCTTCTTGTTGTGTATTTTTATAATTTTTCTAAGTAACTTATTTCCTTATTTTTAGGGCCCACCTATAGTTTCTTGTTATAATTTTTTTACCCTTAATTAATAACTTATAACTTCTTTTTGTAACCGTTTAGGGTCTTCTTAACCATTCTTCATGGATTTCAACTTCATGAGGGCATAACTTCTCAATCGTAAGGAACCACGTGGAGTACCACCTACCGTTGGAAATGACATGGAGAGGAATATCCATATATCAGGGTGTTACATGAATTTGCATTTTCCTTCATCCTATTTTTCCTCAACAAATTCAGGCTCCATGACCACACCTCTGGGTTTCTTGTAGACTTCTTCAAAGTGTCTTCCCTTGAGGGACATGCTTAAAGCTATGCCATAAGGAGATCACTTTGGAGACTTCTCCAAATACACCCATCACTTAGTCCTTCAAACAAACCCATCACTTCTAGATGCTTCTTATGGGGTTGACCATGGTTGACATCAATGACAACCAACTATCCAACACTCGTATTGCATGTGAAATCCTTGGTAAATGTGTTAGAAAAACAGGATCGCGGAGCAATAAAATAAAAAAAATGTGGAAAGGAAACACACAAGATACAAAATACAATAGAGACACATATATACGTGGTTCACCCAGTGTGGGCTACATCCACCAAAGAAATTGCTAGGTCCTTCCTCTTTATTATTCAGCAAATGAAGGGATACAACCTACAATAAACCCATTGTAACTTCCTCTTCTTTCTCTCATAGTCTCCTCACTTAGAATACAATATTTGTAATGATACATAGCCATAATACATTTCCCTCATAAAAGAGGGTTGCCTTCTAGGGAAAAAAATCCTAACATAACTTCTACCGTCAAATCTGTGACCTTATAATGAACAGTCCAAATTTACTATGAAATTACAATATACATTTACAAGGCAATTTTTCCTTCGGGGGGCTTCGATTCCGAACCCCCATCGGGGAACATTGTGCCCCAAACCCCCGCAGGGGGCCCACTTACCCCCAAACCCAGCAGGGGGGGAATCCCCCTCTGCACTCCCCTGCATGGAATGATGTAAAGTCTTCATGGGGTATAAACACAACTGAAAACAAAAGACCTATGAATCAAGAAGAGAATCAGGCTCCACAACCAACA
>JASDQU010680736.1:2245-12907 GCA_032191745.1 Picea mariana | reverse complement strand
CAATCTCTTGTAAAAGAGTATTGGCTCTTGCTACATCAAAACCCTCGTGAGAAGGAACCAAAGTACAATCTCTTGTAAAAGAGTATTGGCTCCTGCTACATCAAACCCTCCTTTAGGTAGTTGAATCTTTCTAGATCTATATATTTTAGGTCCGCTTCTAAGCTTACCTTCTCGGGTTGACATTAAATGAACTCTGATTGACATCATCAATTATAACTAAACAATGGTGGAGGACAAGCTTACTAAAGTTGCCCATTTCGTTCCAGTGAAGTCAATGCATAAGGTAGTCGACATTGCCAACATTTTCATGCACGAAGTTGCTAGGTTGCATGGTGTTTCTAAGACAATTGTGTCTGATAGAGATTCCAAGTTCACCTTGTGATTTTGGAAAGGGATATTCAAAGGATTTGGAACAAGTCTTAACTTTAGCATGACATATCACCCTGAGTCAGATGGTCAAACCGAGAGGGTAAATTGGGTGATTGAAGATATGGTGAGGATGTATGTAATGGATAAGCCATAAAAATGAGAAGACTACCTTCACTTGGTAGAGTTTTCTTACAACAATGGGTATCAAGCATATTTAAGGATGAGCCCATTTGAAGCACTATATAGTAGAAGGTGCAACACACCAGTGAGTTGGGACAATCCAGTAGACCACGTAGTAGTTGGGCCAGATTTACTTCGAGAAATGGAGGAGTAGATGGTAAAGATATGGTAGACTCTAAAGGATCCCCAAGACAAGAAGAAAAGCTACGCAAATAAAGGTAGAACCCACATAGATTTTAAAGTGGGTGATCACGTGTTTTTGAAAGTGAAGGCCAGATGCAATTCCTAAAGTTGGGAAAGTGTTCTAAGTTAGTAGCGCGCTACTGTGGGTCATTTGAAATACTGAAGAGGATTGGTCCTTTTGCTTATATGATTGCCTTGTTTTTGTCCTTGTGTATTCATAACATTTTCGATGTGTCATTGCTTAAGAAGTACGTACCTGATGCTAATCAGATTATTGATTAGAATGTGATTCAGGTGGAGCCAGAAGGTAAATTTCAAGTGTGACCAGTTTGCAAATTGGATCGGAAAATCAAGTAACATTGGAATCAAGTCATGGAGCTCATAAAGTTCCAATGGACCTGGTACAGTCCTGAGGATGAAACTTGGGAGCACGAGGATGTGATGCGAGTAGAGTATTCTCATCTGTTTGAAATTTTTTGAAATTTTGTATGTACATGTGTATATGATGCATTGAGGACAATGCATAAATAAGGGGAACGGGAATGTAATGTCCCTGATCCAGAACCCTTTGTAATTGTACATATAGGTTGGTGAGTTGTGGTACCAATTGTTAATGTAATGTAGATATAGGCTGGTGAGTCGTTGACACCTGGTTTTGGTGTTGTGCACACTTGGGAAAGTGTGCAGAGAGTTGTTATCAAGACTGGGGCCACACATACCATAGTGTTGCGCGCACCTGGGTAATTTTGCATATTTCACCATGTTGCGTGCACTTGGGTAAATGTGAAAAGTTGATATGTGTGTGTGTGTGTGTGTGTGTGTGTGTGTGTGTGTGTGCGTGAGACTGTATATGTATTGAGGTCAGAGAGCTCGTGTGATTATGAGGCTGGTGAGCCAGGACGTAGATAGGCTAGTGCGCCTATCCATGTAAATATAATTATGGTTATTAATATAATATTGCATTGTTGGGTGTAGAAAAACTCATATAGAAAGAGACAGGGGGCCATTCCACCGAAAAGGGGAAAAAGGGGGGAATATTTTAATAATATTTCTGAAAAGTGTAATGTGGATATGTTTTTATCCTAAGTTCCTGAAGGTAGGGAATGGGTCACCAACTAGCTTAAATCTACTTCTAAATGTGACAAGTGTCAAGAGGAGGGAATGCAATATATATTGTTGGCCTTAGTGTATTTTGGGCATTATTATTGCATTATTATGATTATCTAGAGAAGGATTGGAAAGGATTCTTGTTTTCAGGCTCTCGTGAGCAGAAGGGGGCCAGACTATATGGAAAATACAATTATTACCTTATCTGCACAGAGAATCTTGTAAGGAGTTGAGGGGATATAATCATATTTACTATTGAGGAGATGGGTTGACATACCATGAACAGTCTCTCTAGGTGAGAGATTGGTTGTTGAGAGGTAGTTTTCAAACCTATGAGCATACTCTCCAGGTGAGAGTATTACTGAGAATTGTTCCATGGTGCGTTGAGCATTAGTCGCAAGGCTCAAAGACTTTTTGTATGACCTGTTGTTGGTAACCCTGGGAAGGGAAGTGGGGCAGCCGAAGAACTATTGAGAAGATAAGGGGCACACTTCCTTGGGTGTGATAGGTGCATGGGAAATGAGGGACTGTGGGCTAGTTGCAATAGTAGGCACCTAGGACTAAGCTATTTTGTTGAGAATCAAACCTTAGCTTGTTGTTAGGAACCCTTTTTTCCCTCGTGGAGTTAAGGCCCAACTCGTGGGTGACCTGCTATTGAAAGCTTATGAGAAACATAGTCTATGGCTGTAAGAAACATCCGAGTTATGAGTGTAGTTGGTGACTTTCATAAAATATAAGTATTCTTTATGTGCTTGTCCTTTTTATTGTGTGCATATTTGTCTATGCTTGATATGGTTTAATTATTGTAAGTAGTCGCATATAAGTAATTATTGTTATTATGTTTAATGATGCTCACACCTATAAGTATGGTACTTATAGTATGTCAGTTGATGATAGCCTTGCCTGTTAATTTAATCTTGTGATTTTGGTTACGAGTCTTAAAGAAGAGGATTGGGTGGCTGGGTGCATAGGAAAGTATCATGTGTACACCAAGAGACTAGAAATTTGTGTGTACGTGCATGGAATAAGATTCCACGCACAAGAAAATTAGAATTGGCGTACGACGCCAGGAAGATTGTGTGCATGGTTGTACTATGTGATTAGTATGTTGGTGTGCATAATTATTTAAGTTACTTCCATTATTATAAGTTGTGTGGCATGACTCAAGCTTGGGCTGAGTGTGTTACTTCTAGTTAAATTGTGTGGGCTTGTGTTAGAGTAGAATCTATGCAGTGAAATTTTAGAGTAACTTTGCTTAGTAGTATGTTGGGGATGTTATAGTTTGGTTGACTCAGAGCTACAAAAGTTGAGGTTGTGTGACATTTCCCAACCTGGGGTGGCTGGGGACATTACACCCTTTGATTCATTCATGAAATAGAATGCTTGTGATGAGGCGGTTATAAGAACATAGCCAAAGAAAGTGAATGTTCATGCCCATGATTTGAAAAGGAATAACATGTGAGATGGCCCTATATGAACCATGTTGTTGTTGGATTCAATAAATCCTATGTCATTGCACATATATCGAATGGTATTCCCACTTGTATTAATGTTCTAGATTGTAACCTTCATGCCTAGATGAAGAGCACAAAAGAGAAACGTTTTCCAAGTGACTCTTGACTGGAGAAAGGAAAGGCCTTTCCTTGTGTTGTGTTTGGTTGAAGAGGAAGGTGGAATTAACATTAGGGAGGTGGCTTGATGATGTATCAAGGCATTTGTTAATTCCTCCAAATTTTCATGATGGATTACATGACATGATGTTATGGTATTCAATGTAATATAAATGTGCATAATTAGACTATGTGAATGTGCAAGTTATGGTTATACATACATAAATCCTTACATGCATGCTTAAATGTTAATATAATTACACGTGTTGATTTCATTGTGGAAATGCATGCTTGTGATGATAATGCATATGTGGAAAAAAATAATCCTTTGCAGTTAAATATGTTAATATTGAAAATGATTGAATTATTGGATTTATGTAATTCTATGATCATTTCATGTGTTGTTGGAAATGTAGTAATGAAAATATTATATGTATAAATACTAATTGTTTGTTTGCTTGAATGAAAACTCTATTAATAAAGATGTATGGTAGCTAGAAGGAAATGAGAGTAATACCATAATGAAGATTGGTTACTACCACAAGAAAAGGACAAGATTTTGAGAGGGATTCTCATAACTGTTAAATTTAATTATTTTATAAAACAAATCCAATTTTTTTATTATTGAAAGTTGATTATAATATCTCATGGTAATTGTATGGATATGATATAAGTGAGATGATGGATCTGTATAGTGATGATATATGGAATTTTCTATAAGCTTGAAAACACAAGGATGATGCTACTATGATGACATGGGAACCCTGTGTTATGAATTGATTTCCTTGAGCTAATGATTCTTTTGAGATTTCTAATGGCATTCCCTAGTAGTAAATCTATGGAATTTGCTTCTCTTTGTTTGAATATTGAGAGGGGGGGTGAATCAATATTAAGCATTTTTTACCACTTTTTAATCAGAACATGTAAACATTAAATTTATTTCCAATATATCATTTATGATTGCATTCAGTATAGTGTGAGTAGTACCAATAAACAATGCATAATAAATAACTGTAGATACACAATACACCATGATTTACGTGGAAACCCAAATGGGAGAAAAACACATAATTATTTATTATATATCAAAGATTACATTCATAGGGAGCACCAACTTCCAAATTCTCCAACACCAACCAGAAGGAGGCTCCAACCCCCTATTTACAATCTCCAACTGGAAGGAGGCTACGACCCTTGATTAACAGGCTCCAACCTGAAGGAAGCTCCAACTCCTTGTGTTCTCCGGCTCCAACCAGAAGGAGGCTACGACCCCCTGATTTACAAGATCCAACTAGAAGAAAGATACAACTCCATGTCTTCTCTAGCTCCAACTAGAAGGAGGCTACAACCCCCTTTCCTTGACCCATCCTGCCGCCCTGAAATATAAGTGTAGACTCAACCTGTCACTACCAATGATACTGTCACTAACACTATCACCGATACATCAACTTGTCACTGTCAATTTGTCATTGATATACCATCATCAACCTACCACTGCCACTGTCACTGCCACATCAACCTATTTCTATCACTGTCACATATACCATCATCATCCTATCACTGTCACTAATACTCAACATCAACGAAACCACATGGACTCACATAGATCATATGCCAAGATCACCAAGAACATCTCTCAACCAAATGCCCAACTTCATCAAAACATGCCTTTAGTCATGTGCAAAATATGTATCAATATCACCAAGAAGTGCCTCAACAAGTATCATACCATCATCAAGATATGTGTCTCAACCATGTACCAAAACATCGATGCTATCAATCAACAATATACCAAAACCTGTACCATATCATGCATTAACCATATACCAAGACCTATACCATAACATGCATCAACCATGTACCAAGATATGCCTCATACATATACCAAAGTATATCTCAAACCATTTGCCCAATATCCAAGATGCTCCTCAAACCAAAAGATATGCCATAAACCATGTACCATGAGATGTGCCTCAACCATATACCATATCACTCATTATATGTCTCAATCATGCCATACACTATGTACCATAAGATATTCCAAGATGTGTCTCAACATGTACCACCATCACCAAGACATGCCTCAAGCATGTATCATAACATCACCAAAACATAACCCTAAAAACATGCATATAATCATACATGTAACTCTGTATCAAACTCGGTGCATCATCATACCTTACTCAGACTTTCAACAACCTTAAACAAACATATTTCTCAAATTTTCCTTAGTCTTTCTAGATAGAGGCTAGTTATCTCTCCATGCCTCACGTGATGAGCACCGTACAACTCATGGGGGTGGCTCACAGAACACCTATAGCCCACGAGGGTAAGCTAAATTAGATTTTTTTAGAAACCCTTTGCTCTTCTATGAAATTCCAAGAACTTCACCTTTGCACTCCTTTGCTGCCTCAGATTCACCGTGTCATATTCACCAATATATCACTTGCTCACTTGATATATATTCAATGAACTTTTTTACACAAATGAGAGGCTTCTTTTTGTGTATTTATACTTTTTCTAAGTAACTTCTTTCCTTATTTTTAGGGCTGACCTATACTTTCTTGTTATAAATTTTTTACCCTTAATTAATGACCTATAACTTCTTGTTGTAACCATTTAGGATATTCATAACCATTCTTCAGGGCTTTCATCTTCATGAGGGAATAACTTCTCAACCATCAGGAACCATGTGGTGTACCACCTACCATTTGAAATGACATGACGATGACTATCTAACTATGAGGGTGTTACATGCATTTTCATTGTTCTTCATCTTATTTTTCCTCAAACAACTTCGGGCTCCATGACCACACCTCTAGGTTTCTTGTAGACTTCTTCAAAGCGTCTTCCTGTGAGGGCGATGCTTAAAGCTACGCCATAAGGGGACCACTTTGGAGACTACTCCAAATACGCCCATCACTTATTTCTTCAAACAAAACCATAACTTCTAGAGGATTATTTTAGGGTTGACTAGGGTTGACATCAATGACAACCAACTATACAATAATCTCCTCCTTTGGAATTGATGGAAACACTCATGCTCCCCCTGTGACCATCGCTCCTCATCTTTCTCTTCCGATGTTTCTCTCATCCTTTGAAATCAATGGTAAAGGGTATCTCCCCTTGGGGATGCTTCCCCTGTTTTCATGCTTCTGATCTTTCTCTTTCTCCCCCTTTGTCAACATGGGAAAAATGGAAACTCCCCCCGTCGGTATGTCTCCCCCTGTATTCATGTTTCCGATATTTATTTTCTGATATCTTTGTACCGACGATTTCTCTCCCCTTGAATTCTTTGTAAGATGTCGTGTAGATCAATGTGGGGCTTCTTGTACTTGCTTCCTTTCATCTCTTCTAGTGCTTCTTGTCCATTGGTGCTTCCTCTTGAAACTCACTGAAATATATATATATAAAGCATTCAAAGTTACTTGAATTCACTTCTTTATGGCTTTTCATGTTTACTTCTCATACATTATTCAACAATTTTCCTCTGATGATATAGATTTTGCTAGCGGTTTCTCTTCCCCTTTCTTGTTGTTCCTTTCATTGCTTGTCTTCCTGTTAATAACTGATTCCACTTGTCAATATGATTTCATTCATCTATGATATATCTTTCTAGACTTGCCAAAAATCTCATGAATCCATCTCCATCCATAAAACTTTCCATGATTCTGGTACTCAACTATGCACAATGCTGACCCATCTGTCACTTTACTCTTCCGAAGATTTCTTCGACTTTGTTGTAACTAATCACAACATATTTATGCTAATCAAGTTGTCTTCTCACTTTGAAAATCAAACTCTACATGTCTAGTAAAATATATACGGGATATATCACTGCCTAAATACATGTGTGGAATGCAATCATGAATCACTACCTTAAATCATTGTGAATCTGCCTTTCCAAAATCTGCAAACACTTCAGACTAGTCAAAATATAGTTCTCTAATCTGTAGAGTTGTTGCTTAGACTCCCCCTCTTCAATATTCATATTTACTGGGAGTCTCCAAGTCATATGTCTCAGAAATATGGCCAAAGCCGCCCTGTTACATAGTCATCTTCCTCTTCATCTGTGAATGCATCATCTTCCTGAATTCTAACATCTTCGTCTTCGCCTGTAGATTCATCATCTTCATGAATTTTGACAACTTCCTTCTTTCCTGTAGATTCATCATGATCTTGTACTTCTGCAATTCCTGTGAGTATGATCTATGAGATCTCTTTATTCACTTTTTCTTCTTGTTCTTGTTTTCTTCTCCAAACTTTCTTCTATCTAATGTCTATGTTTTCTTCCATGGAAGACTTCATCATGCTTCCACAATCACGAGCTATATGTCCATAATTGTGGCATTTGTAACATTCAATATAACAGGGAGCCACATAATCATCTCTTGTTTGAACATTTCTTCCATACACTCTGCAATCCACAACTTTATGTCCAAAGTTATTACAAGTAAAACACACCCTAAAAGAAACTTTGATACCTGGAAGTGAATGATCCTCTTTGTGGTGTAGTCCTTCTGAATTCATGCCTTAGACGATCACGATCTTCTCCTTTCTTCATCATCTGGATATTTATTAATTCTTCTATTCTCTTGGCTTCTTCAAGTTGGGTTTTCAAGGAGATAATTTCTCCTTCAAGTCTTCTTTCACGTTGATTAAATTCTTCTTCAAGCTCGTTTAAGTCCTTAAATATTTCCTTGAGATGACTTGTCAATATCATTTCTCTCTTTTCTACTTCTTTTACCTTGGTTTTTAAATGATCAACTTCTTTGGTATATTGATAACTCTCCTTTAGTTTGATCAATTCTTCCTTGAGTCATTTGTTTTTCTTCCTTTCTCTTTTTAGCTCACTTAAGGTGTTGATTAGTTTTGCTTCAAGATCTACTTCACCTTTTTCATAATCTTCATCATTTCTTTTCTGAGTTTCCATTACCATGAAGAGCACTCTTTCTAAGTCACTGTCACTATCATCATCTTCATTAGATGAAGAAATTTCTTCTCTTGAGTAGAATATTTTCTTGAATACTTTTTCTGTTATCTCCTTTTTTGTTTCCCTTTTGATATTTATTTTCCTTCTTGGGAACTACTTCTTCATCACTATTTGAATTCTTAGCATAAGGACATTTAGAAGCAAAGTGACCAATTTTACCACAATTAAAACATTTCAAAGGAAGCATACCTTTGTACTTGTCGGTTCCTCTCTTCAACTTCCTTACGAAGTTAGCCATTTCGTCATCTTCTTCTGAATCATCACTACAACTGCAATTTGAATTTGGATTTTGTTTATTCTTTTTTGTTTTCTTGGATTCCTTGAAAGTTGCTACCTTCATGGATGGATTAACCTACTCTATTCTCATTTCATAAGCTACAAGGATTCCATTTAACTCGTCCATGCTCAACGTAACAATATGTTCTCTTTCTTCTAGGGTTGAAATCTTAGGATCAACTCTCATTGGAAGAGACCTTAGTACTTTTTGAATAATTATTGGTTCTTTAATTTATTCTCCCAATCCTTTAATAGCATTTACTATTTCATCAACTCATAGAAAGTAAGCTCCAATATCTTCATCTTCCTTCATCTTCAGTTGTTCAAATTTACCTCTATAGGTTTAAATCTCAAGCCCTTTTACTTTGGCATCTCCTTCGTAAATATTTTGAAGTTTTTCCCAAAGATCCTTTGCAGTGTTGCAATGCATAACTTTGACAAAAACTGAATCAACCATACTACTTAGAATAGTGATTTTAGCCTTCATATTGTTTTCACTAAGTTTCTTTCCATCTTTGTCTATTGGGGGAGTGGCAAGTATCATGTATCCATCTATTATTGATTGCCAGACATAAATCCCCTTTGCCTGTAATTTTTTTTTCACCCTTTTATTCTAGAAGGAACAATTCTGACCATCAAACATTGATGCTCTATTCTTAGTGCAATCCATGATCTACCTTCCAGTGATTAGACTATCTCTGAAGGAACCTGCTCTAATACCAATTGTTGGAATACTGAGAGGGGGGGTGAGTCAATATTAAGTACTTTTTACCACTTTTTAATTAGAACATGTAAACATTAACTTTATCAACAATATATCATTTATGGTTTCATTCAATGTATCATGAGCAACACCAATCAACATTGCATAATAAATAACCACTAATACATAATACACCAAAATTTATGTGGAAACCCAAATGGGAGAAAACCATGAAATTCTTTCTTATATATCAAAGATTACATTCATGAAAAAAACCAACTGGAAGGAGACTCTAACCCCCTATTTACAGTCTCCAACCTGAAGGAATCTCCAAGTCCTTGTGTTCTCTAGATACAACCGGAAGGAGGCTACGACCCCCTGATTTATAGGCTCCAACCTGAAGGAAGCTACAACTCCCCGTGTTCTCCGACTCCAACCAGAAGGAGGCTACGAACCCCTTTCCTTGCCCTATCCCACCACCCTTAAATATAAGTGTAGAATCAACCTATTACTACCATGAATACTGTCACTACCACTGTCACTGATACATCAACCTATCACTGTAAATCTATCACTGATATACTATCATCAACTTATCATTGTCATTGTCACATCAAGCTGTCACTGTCACTGTCACAGTCACATATACCATCATCAACCTATCTCTGTCAGTAATAATCAACATCAACGAAACCATATGCACTCACATAGATCATATGCCAAGATCACCAAGAACATCTCTCAACTAGATTCCCAACATCACCAAAACACGTCTTTAGTCATGTGCCAAATATGTATCAAGATCACCAAGAAGTGCCTCAACAAGTATCATACCANAGATATGTGTCCCAACCATGTACCAAAACATCAACGATAACAATAAAAAATATACCAAAATATGTACCAAGATATGCCTCATACATATACCAAAGTATATCTCAAGCCATGTGCCCAATATCCAAGATGATCCTCAAACCAAAAGATAATCCATAAACCATGTACCGTGAGATGTGCTTCAACTATATACCATATCACTCATTATATGTCTCAATCATGCCATACACCATGTACAATAAGATATGCCAAGATGTGTCTCAACATGTCCCACCATCACCAAGACATGCCTCAAGCATGTACCATAACATCACCAAAACATAACCCTCAAAACATGCATATAAACATACTTGTAACTCTATATCAGACATGGTGCATCATCATACCTTGCTTAGACTTTTAGCAAC
>JASDQU010680735.1:24738-42887 GCA_032191745.1 Picea mariana | reverse complement strand
CTTTCTTTTGCAAGGATGTGATTGGGTGCGCAATCCTTGAGAAGACTTCAATAAAAATTTTGCAGTACCCTACAAGTATTATGAAGGGCCTCACCTCTACGTCATTCCTCGGTGTTGGCTATCATTCAATGGATTTTATCTTCTTCGTGTCCATAACTATCCCTTCCTTTGAAATGATATGACCCAAGTAATGAATCTATCTCTAGTAGAATGACCACTTGCTCAAATTTTCATACAACTAATGTTCTCTCAATACTTGCAACACAATCCTCAAGTGTTTCTCATGTTCTTCTTCAGACTTTGAGTAAATAAGTAATTCATCCATAAATACAATGACAAACGTATATAAGTATTCTCAAAAAGTATCATTCATCAAACACATGAAGACAACTGGTGCATTTGACAACCCAAATGGAACCACTGTGAACTCATAATGTCCATACTTCATTCTGAAAGTTGTCTTGTTGATGTCTTGTTTTTTAATTCTCACTTGGTGATATCTAGATCTGAGATCAATCTTTGAAAATAATTGCATGCCCCTCAGGTGGTCAAAGAGGCCATCTATCTTTGGCAAAGGATACTTGTTCTTTACTTTTAGTTTGTTCAATTGCCTGAAGTCAATACAAATCCTCAACGTAGCATCCTTCTTCAAAAAAAAATACCAGGGCACCCCATGGTGACACACTTGGGCATATGTACCCCTTCTTCAGAAGCTCTTCAAGTTTCATATGCAATTCCTTCAGCTTTGGTGTACTCATCCTATAAGGATTCTTGGATATGGGAGTTTCTCCAAGCATCAAATTTATAGAGAAATGAATATCTCTTTTTGGTGGCAAACCCAATATTTATTTAACGACATCTTCAAATTATTTTAGTATTGCGTAGTTTTCAACATTTGGCACTTTATCCGTAGGTGCCTCCTCCATGTGCATTAAAATTCTTGACATCCTTTCTTGTATCTTCTCTTCAACCACGAGGCTAAAAATTCTCTGATAGTGATAGCTATTGGAATGCCTTGAACTGTTCTTAATTTTCCTTCCTCATCCAAGCATGTAAATTCCTTATTGTAATAGTGTAGAAGGACATGATGTTGGTGTTGGACACTAGGTTCAATGATTCCAGTGAGTTTCACAACATGGTTTAACCCCCTCTCGTGGATCCTAACACTGGCGATTGTGGCAGAGATTAATTTCTGTGGGTTTTGGTCTAACGCCAATCGTATTACAACAAATGGTATCAAAGCGATAGGTCTCGATTTTGAAACTCACCCGAACCACCTTGGGGGAGATATTGTTGGACATTGGGTTCAACGCTTCTCGTGAGTTTTGCGACATGGGTTAACCCCCTCTAGTGGATCCTAACTCTGGTGATTATGGCGGAGATTAATACTTTTTTTTTTTGGTCTAATGATAATCATAGTCCAATAGATGGTTCAACCAATCCATACCAATGAGGCGGTAATAAGAGCCCAAAGGTATGATATTAAAATCAAATTTTGTGCTCAACCCATTCATATCCATTGGACATGCCTTAACCATCTCATTAATTTTCCTTTTTTCTCATATAGCTAGCTGCACCAACCAAGGTTTTCCAAGCTTGCTTCTTAGCATTTGCAATATTTCCACCATCTTAGGATCTAGATAACTATGACTAGCTCCTAAATCAATTAAAATAGTAATTGTTTGGTCATTAATCTTACCTTCCACTTCAATCATGTGTGATTGAAACTCAACTCGCTTGTTATCCAGGGTTGCATAGATCCTTGGTACATTTCTGCCCATGTCTTCAACTTTCGTAGCTTGTTGTGCATTCTGAACAATCCTTAATTTTTCACCTCTATGAGGGAAATCTTTGTACATGTGGTCTCCGCCACAACCCCAACAATGAATATGTGGTTTCCTTCGTCTTTGCCTCATTGTCTCAGTCATTCTAGGATCCTTGGACATTAGATATCCTTGAGAAGTATTTATGAAAAATGGTGGCCCAGTCCCCTTTTTCCTTTGTTTTATCTTTCTTTTCTTCTTGTCTTCCCAAGCCTTTTGAAAATTCGGTCTTCCTCTTTGTTGATCATAGAGACATTTATCTCCCCTTATGGTCTCCTCCAATGTATTGGGGTCATCGTATTTTATCTTGTCACTGATAAATGATGGCATCCCAATCAGGTACCTCTGAATTTTAACTTGCTCATTCTTGATGAATGCAACATATTTCAACAACTCTAAGAATCTTCTTTCATACATATCTATTGTCATACTCCCAAGATTGAGTTCAAAGAACTCCTTCATTTTCTTTTCATAGTATCACTTGGTTAAGTATTTCTTTTGGAAATACATTTTAAACTCTCTCTAAGTAATATTTTTCTCATAATGTGTTGCACTTGCACAAATTGATCCCACCACATTGATTTTTTTCCCTTTAGATGATAGATGGAAATTGTCCCTTCTGCCTGTGCAAAATAATTATACAGCTGGAAGTACTTCCTCATGCCCAACATCCAAGTCTCTGCATCTTCATCCTTCTTGTGCTCACCATCAAAGGTAGGAGGCTTGATCTTATTCATTTCTCCCTTTAGCTCATCCACCCTGGTCCTTTTCTTATTCTTTCTGACATGAGATGGAATTGAGCTACTGCACACTTTCCTAAATGAATTCTTTGGTGAGTGGTGATAATTCTTATCAACACTTATTGTTTTTCTTCTCTCATTATGAGATCTACGACTTCTTGACTCTATCTCCTTATCCATTTTTTTTTCTATTCTATCCAAGCTTTGCATCAACTTGATATTGAATCCATCTTGTTGCTCCTTGTCTTTCATAAGCCTCTCATTATCAACTTTATATCTTTGAACATCTTTTTGCAGTCCCTTTGTGGTTTCTACCAAGTTTATGCGCTCCTCCTTGCCTTCTTTATGCTCATTGTATTTTGTACTATCCATACCCATATTGATAAACAAACCCTTGAATTCATCATCATGGTTGTAGGTTCATTGCGCATATTCCATGATTTTAACTCTCTTCGTTGATTATGTCATGATCTAGTCGTTGTTAATTCTACAAAATGTGCAGGTAATAAGATTTGTTAGACAAGTTCATGCAAAAACTCCATGAAAACTTTGCACCATTTTGACAGAATCCTTTCTTCTAATTTCTTGGATTCTTTTAACGTCCCAATTCAAAATTTCTAGGTGAATAATAGGACTCCTCTGTCCAAAACTTTCCCATCGACTGCTCCCTTGCGCAATTTTGAGCCTTGCGTAGTAAATTATAGTCATTTGGAAACTCAAATACCCTTTTACTCTTTCTTTCTTTCTTCTAAATCCCATGCGCACAATGGTATTCAATACGTACCAATGTGTGATGTCAATATTAAACATATACTATGTGTATCAATATTACACATGCACCGAAATTTTTTCTCCGCGCAACCCCAAATTTTAATGTGCATACTCGTGCACCATCATTTTCCGCACATTTCCAATGGCGCACCCCACAATGTCAAAATTTAGAGTGTACACTTGCACAGTCTTATTTATGCACACTATGTCTGTGTTGTAATTCCAAATTTGACCACTTACCAATCTGAATTTTTCATTAAGTAGATACTCGACCCATGCAGGCTCATTGTTGAAACCAGAGCTTTGATACCAATCTGTAACATACCTAGCCTCCTATTTGGGTACCGCACTTTGATACCAATTTGTAACATACCCAACCTCCTAGCTAGATACCGCACTCTGATACCAATTTGTAACATACCCCGTTACCAACACTAACAAATTCTCTAATATCACTTTGTAGCATACCCATATTATTGTTGAGAAATGCCACTCCAAAAATCTAGCGTGCATATTACACTATTACATTAATTTGCGCAGAAGCACATGAGGTAATAACCATGAACAAAATTTAGATCCCTATTCGGGGATACCTCGATGGTAACCATTCGGGTTTACATTCTCTTATCCCTTTGAAGCCTTCCCCAGAATCTCAGATCCTGGCTTCTCTTCTTGCAATTCCAACTTGGAGGGGGAGCTCCTCCACTTGTTCTTTGAGACTCACTGGGAAATAGCATATTTGACGTACAAAATGGAACAACTGGACCAACGAATTTCCCTATTGGTGGATATGCACGATCGTCCATACCTCGGGACAATGCCAACTCTATCAGGCTAGGACACTATCATATTAAATGTTCCTATTTTCCTGCCTGAATGCAATTTCGAAGTTCCTCCAAGTGGACAAGTGTTGGTTTCAGGCTAGTCCTAGTAATTGACTTTTTGTTAAGTTTTTGTTATAGTTTCATAGTTCATGTCTTAAGTAGGGCAACAATTTTTTTAGTGTTATGTTTTCTTGGAGAAAACATCTCTTGTAAGTTCAAACTATTATATTTTTTGACCTATGGGGATGCAATAGTTTTTCATCAATCTGGAGCTAGGTTGGTTTCCTCTCATGGCAACCCTACCTTCAACAAACTGTCTTTGCAAGTTCAATGTTTTCTCATATATATATATATATATATATATATATATATATATATATATATATAGTCAAAATTAATTTGATTTTTCATTATTTTGTAATATGAAAAAATGTTTTGTAAAATTTATTAAAGATATACGGAGATCATAAATTAAATTTTGTGAAAATTAAAAAATAATTTTTGAAATTTTGAAATTAAAATTTTTATTTTATGATTGCCCAAGGTTTATGACTTAATTAATTTTGTGTGGTTTTGCACAAAAAAATTATTAAAAAAAAGCACGGTGGGTTAGCTCAAGTGGTTGAGTGTTATGGTTATTATGAATGAGGTCTCGGGGTCAAATCCCCGACCAACTATTGTTGCTCTTGATGAGATTGTTGAGCCTCACTCAATGTCCTCACCAGGTTAGGCCTGTAATCAGGCCAACAATTTATGAAATATACCTTCTTCTGCTAGATAGTTTTTCTAATATGATTTGATGGTTTCAGATATTGTTTTGAGAGTTCAATTTAATTGGCGAGACATGCATGTGGTTTTGGTATCCAATAACATAATCTTATTGCAATAATAATAAGAACGAGATTACAATTACCCAAAACTCAATCCAAAACATTATAAAAATAAGTAAAATCCATAGATCTAGTCTATTTATTAATGGAACTGACCTATATACCAACTTATGATATATATAAGCTCATATTTACCACATACAAGGAATATACCACTCAAATCTGCTGCATGGAAGAAATATATCTCCCAGATCTATTGAATACCCACGCATGATGGATATAAGCTCGGATTTGCTGCATGCGAGATAGATATGGCTCATATTTTTTTCATGCAAGAAGGATATAGCTCAGATATGCTGCAATAATCTCAGATCTGTTGCATGCAAGAAGGATATAGTTTGGATATGCTTCAATAAGCTCAGATCTATTGCATTCAAGAAGGATATAGCTCAGATCTGCTACAATAAGCTTGAATCTACTGCATGCAAGAATGAGATATCTTGGATCTGCTGCAATAAGCTCGGATTTGTTTCATGCAAGAAGGATATAGCAAGGATCTGCTGCAATAAGCTCAAATCTACTGCATACAATAAATATATAGCTCAGATCTGCTGCAACAAGCTTAGATCTGAATCTTCTTGAATCTTGAAGATGTAACTGATGTGAATCCCTGAAGAAGGATCAAGTCCTATACTCTAAATCCTAATGAAGAACTTGGGTGATTCTTTGGATGGATTAGGGTGTGTCTTTCAACACTGAAATCGATCAATGGTGGTGGTTTCATCCAGAAATCCACAAATCATCAAAAAGTCTCCTGACATCTCCTCTGGTTTCCAATTATCAATTCAATTCTAAATAATAATGGAATTAGGTCACTTTTCCTCCTCTATACTCAACCCTCCTCTACTGCTACATTCCCTTTAATTAATTAAGTGACTTTTCCTAAGTTTGATCATTAATAATCACTTAAGTCATTTTAAAACACCTTTTTCTCATTTTTAATATCTAATCTCACTTTCACTTTAGACTTTTGGTTAAATGACATCAAATAAAGGTGTTATTTCCTTTTTTCCCTCTCAACTATAGTCTACGAGAACATATAGACTACTAAGTCACTCCCTACTGGAGTCATCATCAGGAAAGGGACATTACAGTACCCCCTCCCTGAGATTGCTTGTCCCCAAGCAACATCAAGTTGGTTGATCTATGATATGAGCTCCTTCCCATGTGGTGCCCTCAACTAGTAGTGCCCTCCATTTTACTAAGGACTCCCTGATGATCCGATTCCTCAATCTTTTCTCCCTATGCTCCAAGACCTCCTATGGAATCAGTTCCAATTGGCCCTCCTCATTCAATAGTGGAAAATCCTCAGAAGTGGTAATATGTTGTCCAACCACCTTTTTGAGGCAAGAAACATGGAACACATGATCTTGGTTCGTTCTGGTATCTCTAACTCATAAGCCACTTCCCCCACCCTCCTCGTGATCCTGTATGGTCCATAAAATTGAGGTTTGATATTTTTTTCACCTCTTCTCTTCAAGGAAGAATGTCCGTGGGACTACAAGCTCAAGAATACTAAGTCCCCCACCTCAAAACTACTCTCTACCCGATGTCTGTCTGGATATAATTTTTGTTGGTTCTGTGCTGCTTGTAAATTTGATTTCAATATTTTGAGGATCTATTGAGTCTCCTCTATCCAATCCTTGGCTTTGGGGGCCCTATTATCCCCAAATATTGCCTATATGAACGATGGTGCATCATACTCATACAAGGCCCTGAATGGTATCATCTTGATGGGAATATGGTGTTTCATGTTGTAAAAATGTTTTCCCATGTGGAGCCACTTCACCCATGTTCAGTGTTGTCCCCCTACATAGTTCCTCAGGTAACCCTCCACCAATTTGTTTACTATATCTATCTGTTCATTTGTATGTAGGTGGTAAATAGTTCTCATGGTCAACTCTTTTCCAACCAACTAAAACAACTCCTACCATAATGCATTGATGAAACATCCATCTTTGTCACTAACTATATGTTTTGGCAAGCCATGAAGTCTGAAAATCTCTCTGAAGAATAGATCTGAAAAAATTGTTTTCTTTGTATTATGTGAGAATTGTGAAGAAATGCACAAAATTGGTCAATCTATCAACCACAACAAATATATCGTCTCTACCATGAAAATTTTCTCCCATTTCTACTCTGGAATGGGTAGAGACTGAAGTAACCCTCCAGGGTGTGTCTTCTCTAACTTGTTCTATTGACTAGTCACACATTCTTGGACATGTTTCAACACATCGTCCTTGAGACCCTTCCATGAGAATCTCTCCTTGACTTGTCTGTATGTTTTGAAATATCCCTGGTGTCCTGCTAATGGTGAATCATGAACTGTTATAATAATTTTTTTCTTGAGTTCAAATTCTGGAACTAAGTAGATTAATTCCTTATAGAAGATGACCTCATCTAATGCTCTTTACCTCTCATCCACAAATTTCCTATCCAATACCTCACAAGCGAATTTATTTTTTGAGTATTCCACTAATAAATGAGCCTTCCAATTTGTAGATATATCCATCAATGAGAAACTTGTTGGTTTCCTGGACAATGCATCCGCTACAATGTTTTTCTTGCCTTTTACATATTCAACGTCAAATTTAAAGTCTTGGACCTTCGTGACCCATTTATGTTGTCTCTCACTAAGGTATTTTTTTTCTAATAAATACTTTAAGTTGTTATGATCGATTTTTACCACAAATCTGTTGCCCACTAAATATTGTCTGGATTTGGTTAAGGCATGCATGGTAGCTAGGATTTATTTGTTGTAGATGGATTATAACCTTTCTATGTCCCTGAGATTCCTACTCTTGAAGGCTACGGGGTGGCCTCCCTACATCAATATTTCTCCAATTCCTTCACCTGATTCTTCACATTCTAATACAAATGATGGTGTGAATTGGGGAAGTGCCAAGACTGCGCACATGCTCATCACTTCCTTCATATTTTCAAAAGTATTTTGCGATTATTTGGTCCATTTGAAATCCCCCTTCTTATTCAAGTCTGTGAACAGTGCCCCCAACTATGATAACCCCTTCACAAATCTCTTGTAGTAACTACATAACCCAACGAACCCTTTCAACTATGTGATGTTCCTGGGTGTTGGCCAATCCAAAATGGCCCCGATATTCTCTAGAGTGTACCTGGACCCCCTGCTCATTGATTATGTGGCCTAGGTATAGAAGTTCTCTCATACCAAATTCACACTCAGATTAATTGACATAGATTGATTGAGACTGGATGATGCTCAGTACCTCATCTAAGTGCTTCATATGTTCTTCCCAAGTTTTTATGTATATCAAGATGTCATCAAAGAAGACCAAAAGATACTTCTGCAACTAATCTCTAAAAATATGTTTCATTCAAGATTGGAAGGTGGTTGGTGCATTGGTCAACCCGAAGGGAATGCCCAAAAAATTGAAATGCCCAAAGTGGCACCTGAAAGTTGTTTTCTCAATATATTTCTACCTGATGCGAATCTGATGGTAGCCAATTGAAGATCTATCTTTGAGAAGTAGAATTCCCCATTTAATTTATCCATCGACTCATCTATGCATGGAATGGGGTATCTATTTTTATTATTTTCTTGTCGAGTGCACGATAGTCTATGCATATCCTCAACGTGTCATCCTTCTTCATAACCGGTACCATAGAATAAGAAAATGGACTAGTACTGGGCCTAATGTGCCCCATCTCAAGAAATTCCTTGATTGATTTTTCGATTTCATCCTTGAATCTCCTTGGTTTCCTATATGGTGCAGTGATCATTGGTGTTGCACCCTCCTCCATCTCAATCATGTGCTCAAATCCTTTGTTGAGCAGTCTCCCTATGGGTATCAATCCAAATATTGTCTCATACTGACTTAGTAATGCCCTGGTCTTTTTTTGATACTTTTGTCTACCATCTGAGTAACCAAGCATTCGATTACATATGCCACGTCTCCATGTGTGAAAATATTTTCCATCCTCTTTGTCAACACTTTCCTAGGTGCTCCTGTAGACATGCCCCTCAATACCACCTTTGTATCGTTCACATATTTGAAGCTCATCGTCAAGGTCTAATAATTGGTACTAATATTTCCCAGTGAGTATAACCATTGAACACCTACTACCACATCAGTCTCTGATAAGTCAACTACATAAAAGGTGTCTGTCAAGGTGCAGTTACCTAGTTTAACTTCCAAATCATGTACATGTCATGGTGTATCCATTTGACACTGCTACAATGAAACCCTTTAAATCCTTTGTCTACAATCCTCTCTTGGCTACTAATGTCGCATCAATAAAATTATGTATTTCCCCACAATCTACTATTGTCATGACACATTGTCCCTGGATGAGTCCTTTGAGATTAATGGTATCATATCTAGGTACTCTCGAAAGGGTCGTTATGTATCTACCATTCACTAGTACTCATGGTTTTGTATTCTTACATGATTGTGGTCCTACATGTGGTTGTGGTTTGTCTAGAGTTTGTCCCTCCTCATGTTCATTCTCCTCCTCTAAACTAGAAGAATAAATGTTTGGTGTCGGTCTGATCTCCTCCTCCTCCTCAGAGTATGATGTTACCTCAATGTAGTGCATCTTCCCCTTGCCCATGCACCTATGTCTTGGGACCCATGGATCCATGCAAGTGAAGCACAACTTCTTCCTCATAATCTCATGCCTGGTCTCATCATCTAGTTTTTATTTACTCTTCCATTCCCTTTGAGGGGTTTTCTGGTCCTTGTCCTTATGTGGAACAAAGGGTTTTGAAAAGGTTTTTGGTTTCTACCCTAATTCTCACATACCTATTTCGTGCATAATGGAATCCTGTAGAAGGCGAGGTTTGAAGGCCTTCACCCAACCTCTCAATGGTTCTGTCAACCCATTTGCAAAGAGCATCACCAATCTATGCTAAGATATGTCAGTCATGAGTATGACCTTACTCTAGAAATATGCAATGAAGGACTTGGCTAATCCAGTCTATTGCAACTCTCTCAAGTCTCGGAAGTGAAGTTTTGGATCCCTTCGATCAAATCTCTCCATCAATATCTCAGTGAAATCCATGTAGGATGTGATACAATCATGACCCAAGGTCACCAATCCATGATACCACCAATCATGGGCTTCCCCCTCCAATTGTAATGTGGAAAATCTTATAGTTTATGATTCTATCATATGATTAAGCTTGAAGTACGTGTCAATCTTTTGCACCCATGCCTGAGCTGAACACCTAGTAGATCCATCAAAAGAAGGGATCATCAGTTTTCCAACTTTCTTGATAAAATCCAGGTTATGCGGCTGCATGTTACCTCTCCATGCCTCTTTGGGCCTGTTTTGGTATCTGATCGAACAATAGTCCATCAAGCTCATATCATCGTGGAATTTCAGGCCTAGATCCAAGTAATGTCTCATGTACTCTGCGAATGGATCTCTCGATCCTGTCTACCCTTGTCCTGGTTGTCCAATCCATTGTCCTCCCTGAAACTACAGATAAAGTGTGTTATCACTAATAGTTGTCAAGGGCTGTAGGCCACAACCATAAGAGAAAATTACAACACTCAAGCGACTCAGTCCAGACTCAAATCAAGAAACATGCAAGTTTAAAGATTCCAACGACTAAGATTCCATGTGAATTTATGATCGACGGTTTGCGGGTTTTAGAGTTCAGAATTGCTCGGAGTTTAACACCAGAGAAAAGGGTCCAAGGTCCCAAAACCCCAAAGTAAGTATGAGTTGTTGATCTTTGAAGGGGACAGGTGGCAGCCATTCCAAGACTTTGTGGAAATGAGCTTTGGGAGAATTGAAGTGAGAAGTGTGCATAATCCCCGAGTCTTGAAATGTCGATGGGTTGAAGTGCCGATTGGCGATATGCTGAAGTCCCGAAGCCTGGGATTCCTGGGAGCCATCCAATCTAGTGGGGACAACTGGCAGTGGATTAAATGATGTTGTAGAATCGGGATTCAAGGGTTTTGAAATGAGCCACAAGAAATTCTCACGATTCACGAAATTTCAAAATAGATCTGGTCTGTTCAAACTAGTGGAGAATGTGGTGCATGATCGACGATTTCACGCATCAAGAAATATGAAGTCAGGAGTAAAAAAATCCCAATAAGCAAAGTCCCAAAAATCCTTGGGAAGTTTGGTCCCATGGTCATGGACCGAGGTTGGATGCAGGAAAATGTGGTGAAGGAGAGGCTAGCAAAAGGATTTCTGAGAGTGCGAAGGAAGGGGTGTCAATTTCACAAAGATTTGCAGAGCCTCAAGGCGTCAGGATTGACTTGAAGAAGTCATGGGCACCGCCTTGAAACATTCATGGGTTTCAGGTCTCATCCTGATCCCAATGAAGGAATTTAGTGAAGATAAGGGCATCAATTGAAACCTCTTCTCACCCCATAAATGAAAAGCATGGAAGAATTGGTCATGGAGGAAAACTGTTGACCCAAATTTCCCCTATCAGCAGATTTTCTTGTAAAGCCCATATTGATCTGATCTTGCGTCTGGCAAAAGAATTCAAGTGCAGCTTGATAGAATAAAATGTGGAAACTGATCCTTGAATGTAGTAACTAGAGCATGCTCCTGGTGGGATCTAGTGGCTCTGAGTATATATAATCAATTTTGATATTTTGTAAGGGTCGGAGGGTTGAGCTAAGCTCCCTGCTATTGTAATATTTTTATGAAGAACACTGGTTCTCTAGTTATGTATTTTTTTTTGAGACATCTTGGTTAATCTAAGTCATGTTTCTTGCTCCATCTTATTTTCCTCTGATACTGAGAGAGTTCATGAATGACTAATTCACATGAATTTTTGTAACTGTATTATGATGAATGTTTTGATTATAGTGTCGTTATAATTTCTTTTAGTTTCCTTGAAATTTAAATCCAGGAGGATCTTGTGTTTGCATTTTTCCTCCTTAGGCTACTTGAAGACCTGATGTCCATAGCAGACCTCTACACTCTCCTCTCAAAAGTACCCCTCTATTCACCCTTACTCCAACTTACTAACTGAAGTTGATTCCATACCTCAAATGCTTGTGCATGCTAGACCAGATTTCTGAGTTAGAACATTATTATCACCGAGTCTGCACTGATTCGACCTCTTTAAAACCAACATGTGACATATAAAATGATGGGTACTAGGATTACCTTCAACGTAATATGAAGGTGAATTCTAGTGTTAACATTTCTGGCGCCGTTGTCGAGGAACAAATTGAAGACTTTTCCCTGGGATTGAATGACAACGAAGTTTCTGATTCTAAAGGTGCATCGGATATTAGAACCATTGAAGATTTCACTTGCACCCGATGAATCCATTGTGGTGACTCCACTATTTCCACTCAAACTTTTTAGTTGTGGCTTCTTCTAGAACACTTGAAGCTGACCTAGCGGAGCTTTCTCGAGAAAGTTTTTAGAAGTTGCTTTCTCAGCTTGAGAAGTTCCCTGGGAGAACAAAGATGATCAGATCTAGTCTTTGATGGTGAACAAAGACCATACACATTCAAGGATGCACATATTTCACCTGGAGACTCCATGCCTAAAGAATCCACTGGAAACTCCACTGGTTTGAAATGAAAGAGACTTTGGCTCCGACGTATGCCTTCTGTGATTTTTTGAAAATAGTTGGTTTCCCAAATCCACTATCTGATAGAGATGAATGGGAAGATATCCTCTCTAAATTTCAAGAAAAAAGTTTGAAGGTACCAACTGAGCATTTACTGGAATTTCATGAAGTTATTCATCAACTTAATATCATGCATGAAGATGTCTAGATTAATCTTTTTAGATATTCATTAGGGGGGTCTGCTCTTGATTGGTGTCAATCTCTTCTCACTGCAAGCATCAATTCTTTGACAGGTTTTCATACAACTTTCAATTCATTTTGTAAGGATTATTTTCCAGCTGAGCATCTTTATGAAATCTGTTGTGATGAATTTTCTTTGTTTCATAAAGCCTCTGTTGGTCCTGAAAACCATGTTTGTGATGAAACTTTTACTGTAGAAGAAATTTTTTTCTATGAAAATCTAGAGGCATTGAATGATATTCATTATGTTAGCCCTAGCACATAAACATATGACATCATTTCAAATACATCTGTTATTTTAGATGTTCATAAAGATCAACATGCCTCTTGTGAAAATTTCGAGTTTATAGAGCAGATGTTGTCTACAGTAGATAGCTCTCCTAGATATGGGGTTGAAGCAGATGTTCCTGGTAGCCCTACTTATGATGAAGAAGATATTGTTGTGGAGGAGGATTCTTCTCTTTTCCTTCAATAGGTTTCCCATGATATATTTTTACCTAGGATTAAAGAGAAAAATCATATGTATGAATAGACAAAAGCAACATTTACTGTTGTCCCTGAAATGGATATTTTTAACAGTTATATTCTCGATGGGATCACTGTTTTGGAGGTGGATCATAGATATGAAGGGAAACCCTTTTTTGATGAATATTATAGTGATGATAAGCAACAAGCTTATCCTACATTTGATCACTATGAAGACACTGAATGACATGACAAAAAGAAAAGCTTTCCCATGGTCCCTATTTATTATGATTATGAATCCGATCCTTGGGAGAGCCATGGAGAAGAAGAGGAGGAGCCAAAGATGCAGCTTACAGCCTGCTCAAAGCCTGTAAGTGAGCAACCATCGTCTGAAATTAGTCATCCTGCATCAACCTCTCATTCACCTAATCTTTCCATAGATATCCAGCCATGTGTGAGAAGCTTCTAGATAGAACATGCTTTTTGTCACCTATTCTATGAGCCAACCAGGGAGTACATGGAGTTGCAGTTCCTCCACGTTTTGAAGCCTCTCAGCTTCATCTAATTTTCAACATTGAGAGGAAATATGAAGGATGTAAACATTCTACTGTCGCGGTTGCATCATATGTTATCAATCACTGACAGAGCCAAGGGCCTTCCAGTTAGACAGTTACTTGAATGGATATGGTGGAAGTTTTCTTTCAGCTAACATTTTGTAAAATTTTCAGTTAGGTTAGGATTGTACATAAATAAGCTCCTTCTGGAGCCCATGTGTTTGTTTTCATTTTAGTAGAGCAGTGTACATATTTCCCTGTTTTCTTCTATAAATATTTTGAGCATGACTCCATAACCCAACAAATAAGGCACTGGAACTATGCGTTCTTGACAGCTTGCAGGGAGAATGCCATCCCCCTATGAAGCCAAATGTTATCACTAATATTTTTCAAGGGCTGCAAGCCGAAACCATGAGCGCAAAGCACAACACTCGAGCGACTCAGTCCAGACTCAAATCAAGAAACATGCAGGTTTAAATCTTTCAGCGGTTGATATTCCATGTGAATTTCTGATCGACGGTTCATGGGTTTCAAAGTTCGAAATTGCTCAGAGTTTAACACTAGAGAAAAGGGACCAAGGTCCTGAAACCACAAATTAAGTATGAGCCATTGATCTTTGAAGGGGATAGGTGGCAGTCGTTCCAAGCCTTCAGGGAAATGAGCTTTGGGAGAATTGAAGTGAGAAGTGTGCATAATCCCCGAGTCTCGAAATGCCGATTGTCGATATGTTGAAGTCTCAAAGCCCAATATTCATGGGAGCCATCCAATCTAGTGGGGACAGGTGGCAGTGGATTAAATGATGTCACAGAATCAGGCTTCAAGGGTTTTGAAATAAGCCACAAGAAATTGTGACGATTCAAGAAATTTTGAAATAGATCTGGTCCATTCAAACTAGTGGAGCACGTGACGCCTGATCGGTGATTTCACGGTTTCATGCATCAGGAAATGTGAAGTCATGAGTATGAAAACTCCTTATAAGTGAAGTCCTGAAACTCCTTGGGAATTTTGGGCCCATGGTCATGGCCTGAGGTCGCATGTAGGAAAATGCGGTGAAGGAGAAGATGGCACCAGGAGCTTCGAGGGCGTGAAGGAAGGGGCATCGATTTCAAAGATATTTGCAGAGCCTCAAGGCATCAGGATTGACTTGAAGAAGTCATGGGCACCACCTTGAAACATTCATGTGTTTCAGGCCTCGTCCTGATCCCAATGAAGGAATTTATTGAAGATAAGGGAAACAGTTGAAACCTCTTCTCACCCCATAAATGGAAAGCATGGAAGAATTGGTTGTGGAGGCAGACTATCAACCCAAAGTTCCCCTGTCAGCAGATTTTCCTGCAAAGCCCATACTGATCTGATCTTGCGTCTGACAGAAGAATGAAAGTGCATCTTGACAGAAGAAAATGTGGACATTAAGCCTTGAATGCAGTAACCAGAGTGCGCTCCTGGTGGGAGCTAATGGCTCTAAGTATATATACTCAGTTTTGATATTTTGTAAGGTTTGGAGGGTTGATCTAGGCTCCCTGCTATTGTAATATTTTTATGAAGAACATTGGTTCTCTGGTTATGTATTTTTTTTTGAGACATCTTGGTTAATCTAAGTCATGTTTCTTGCTCCATATTATTTGCCTCTGATACTGAGAGAGTTCATGAATGACTATTTCACATGAATTATTGTAACTGTATTATGATGAATGTTTTGATAATAGTGTTGTTATAATTTCTTTTAGTTTCCTTGAAATTTAAATCCAAGAGGATCTTGTGTTTGCGTTTTTTCTACTTAGGTTGCTTCAAGACCTGATTTCCATAGAATACCTCTACACTCTCCTCTCCAAATTCTTCCCTCTATTCACCCTTACTCCAACTTACTGACTGAAGTTGATTCCATACCTCAAATGCTTATGCATGCTAGACCAGATTTCTGAGTTAGAACATTATTATCACTGAGTTTAGGCCCATTCAACCTCTTTAAAACCAACCTGTGACATATAAGCTAATGGGTATTGGGCTTACCTTCATCGCAATATGAAGGTGACTTCTAGTGCTAACAAAGTGGCTTGGGAATTTTTCCTATTGAATTATAGGTATGAGTGGGTTACTGATGTCCACTCGACCCTACTTGGTTCCCACTAGAACCACTCACTCCACCTCTTTTGTTTCCCATGGAACCACTCACTCCACCTGCTAGGTTTTATGCAATCATGCCCAAGCTATTTTGGATCATCTGTGAATTAATTTCCATCTATGTTATGTCATTCATCATATCCTACTATCCTCTAGTGATATCATTCAATATAGATTTGGTGTTGTCATAAGGGATCTCTAGGCCTTTCCCACTTCCCTTCGAAGATTCAATTCTATCACTCATCTCTCTCTCTGTCTCTTCCTCTGTCTCTGAGCTAATATGATCTATTTCCTCTGATTCTACTTCTGTATCTAAGTGGATGTGGAAGGGGGCATAATATTCTATGTTTTTTTCCCTTCTGTGACCCCTACAATATTGAACGTACTCGTCCCCTATGTGACCTCTGCCTTTTGGATACTCTTTACATGTTCCTGAAATCATGGAGTCATGAGTCAAGCGTCTCCTCACAAGATGAGAGGAAAAGAGCTTTGATACCACTGAAATATCCCTTGTTATGTTGGATAGTTTTTCTGATATGATTTGATGGTTTCTGATATTTATTTGAGGGATTAATGTAATTCGCGAGACATGCATGTTGTTTTAGTATCCAATAACATAATTTTATTGCAATAATAATAAGAACCGGTACCCAAAACTCAATCCAAAACATTATAAAACTATGTAAACTCCACATATATAGTATATTTATTAATGGAACTGACATGAATACCAACATATGATAGATATCATCTCATATTTGCTGCATACAAGGAAAATACCACTCAAATTTGTTGCATGCAAGAAAGATATCTCCCAGATCTGTTGAATACCTACACATGATTGATATAAGCTTGGATCTACTGCATGTGAAAAGGATATAGCTTAGATCTACTGCATGAAAGAAGGATATAGCTAAGATCTGTTGCAATAAGCTCAGATGTGTTGCATGCGAGAAGGATATAGTTTGGATCTACTGCAATAATCTCATATCTGCTGCATGCAAGAAGGATATAACTTGGATTTGCTACAATAAGCTCGAATCTGCTACATGCAAGAATAATATATCTCAGACCTACTGCAATAAGCTCGGATTTGTTACATGCAAGAAGGATATAGCTCAGATCTGCTGCAATAAGCTCATATTTGTTGCATGTAAGAAGGATATAGCTCAAATCTGCTACATGCAAGAAGGATATAGCTCATATCTATTGCAATAAGCTCAAATATAAATCTACCTGAATATTGAACTTATAATTGATGTGAATCCTTGAAGAAGGATCCAATCCTGATGAATAACCTAGGTGATTCTTTTGATGGATTAGGGTGTGTCTTTCAACACCGAAATCGATCAATGGTGGTGGTTTCCTCCAGAAATCCACAAAACATAAAAAAGTTCCCCGACTTCTCCTCTGGTTTCCAATTCTCAATAATAATAGAATTAGGTAATTTTTCCTCCTTTATACTCAACCCTCCTCTAATTCCATGTTCACTTTAATTAATTAAGTGACTTTTCCTAAGTTTTATCTTTAATAATCACTTAAGTCACTTTAAAACACCTTTTTCTCCCATTTAATATCTAATCTCACTTTCAGTTTAGACTTTTGGTTAAATGACATCAAATAAAAGTGTTATTCCCTTTTTTCCCCTCTCGACTATAGTCTGCAGAAACATATAGACTACTAAGTCGCTCCTTGCTCGAGTCATCATCAGGAAAGGGACATTACATTTTACTTTGTTTACCATCCACGAAATGTGGGGAAGTACTCGGGGATTCCTGTGATTTCTTTCATTGGAAAACAAATAATTAAAAAAAGATTTAAAAAAAAAGAGTAAAAATATTATCTAATTGTCATTTGTCTACTATATTAGAATAAATTTGAGATTTAAAATGGATTTTATAAGAAAAATTCCATATTCATAATTTGAAATTCAAAAACCAATAAAATTTGAAGATGTATCATATTTTTATTTGAAAATATCTAATTACATATAAACCTCTTTTTCAACATATGATAAATATTCTTAGAATACTAAATATATAATATTTTATATTATCATTATTTTAAGTTCATAAAAAATAAATTTCACATTAATTAAAATCACTATAATTTTTTTTTATATAAAATATATAATAAATAACAATCATAAAAAATTTAGTGATTTTAGAAGGCTTCTCTTAATGCTTT
>JASDQU010680735.1:0-23702 GCA_032191745.1 Picea mariana | reverse complement strand
TTTACATCAAACAAACTTGCGTCCATTACCCAAACCTTTGTGCTACTGGCCTTTCTTCAAGGGTTGAGATCAATGACAACCAACCTTAATCAACATACAAAAGGATGGAGGCAATGCAAGAATATATGTGATAGGACCAATCCTCTCTATGATTTCAAATGGACCACAGTAGTGTGCTTCTATCTTAGAACATTTTCATAACTTCAAGGAATTGCGGCTTGCTTTCACTTTCAAGAACACATGGTCACCCACTTTAAACTCTATGTGGGTTCTGCCTTTATCTGCACAAATTTTCTATCTTTCTTGGGTAGCCTTTAAATTCTGCCTTATCTTCACCATATGCTCTTCTATTTCCCTAAGTAAATCTAGCCCAACCACTACGTGGTCTTTTGGGTTGTCCCAACTCACTGGTGTGTTTCACTTTCTACCATAAAGTGCCTCAAATGGGCTCATCTTTAGAGATGTTTGATACTCATTGTTACAAGCAAACTCAACCAAAGGTAAATGTTTTTCCCACTGTGTCAGTTTGTTTATCACATACATTCTTAGCATATATTCTATCACTTGATTTACCCTCTCTTTTTGTCCATCTGACTCAGGGTGATATGTTGTGCTAAAATTCATATTTGTCCCAAATCCTTTGAACAACCCTTTCCAAAAATTTGATGCGAACTTGGGATCTATGTCAAAAACAATTGTCTTAGGTACACCATGCAGCCTAAAAATTTCTCTCATGTATATATCAACAATGTTGGTTTCCTTGTGAGTTGAATTCACTGGAATAAAATGGATAGATTTAATAAGCTTGTCCACCACTACCATAATAGAATCATGTTGCTTAGTAGTCCTAGGAAACTTAGTAATTAAATCCATGGTTACAACTTCCCACTTCCACTCAAGAATGGGAAAAGGCTGTAGCAAACTAGTTGGGTGTCTATGCTTAGCCTTGACCTTTTGGCATCCAAGGCATCTAGCAATAAAATTAGCAACCTCCTTTTTCATGCCTGGCCAATAGTATTGTTTTTTGACCGTTGCAATTGTCTTCTAATAGCTTACCTTCCCAACATAAGGAACTTTATGCATCTCTGACAGTAACATTTTTTTCAACTCTTGATCATTTGGCACATAAAATTTGCACCTATACATGAGGATTCCATCCTATTTTAGCTCATAAGCTTTAAATTTCTATTGCAATTTACCTTGCTATACATTTACCTTTATGTCCACATACCATCGATCTGATTTGGAAACCTCTAAAATCATGTCACTCAAATATTGTTTGTACATTATAATGGTTGTAACATGCATCTCATGCACCCTCCTGCTGAGTGTATCAACCACCTTTTTCTCCTTTCCTTTGATATGCTTCATATCAAATTCATGCTCATTGGGGAATTCTAGCCACCTGCTTTTTTTGGCATTTAAACTTGGTTGTCCAAAAAATTATTTCAGGCCACTATGGTCTGTCCTCAACTCGAATATTTTTCCCATGAGGTAGTGCCTCCACATCTTCAAGAAATTCACGATGGCTTCCAATTCCAAATCATGAGTAGCATAGTGCCTTTCAGGCTCTTTTAATCCCCTTGATTCGTAGCATACCACATGCCCATTTTGGCTAAGGAATCCACCGATCCCTTCCTTGCATGAATCCATGCACATGACAAAGTATTCATTAGGAACATTAATTCTCAAAATTGGCACACTTGTCAACAAACTCTTCAAGTGTTGAAAACTCTTTACAAAATCCATAGTCCATTCAAATCACACACCTTTCTTATGCAAGGATGTGATTGGGTGCGCAATCCTTGAGAAGACTTCAATAAAACTTTTGCAGTACCCTGCAAGTATTATGAAGGACCTCACATCTACAACATTCCTCGGTGTTGGCTATCCTTCAGTGGATTTTATCTTCTCTGGGTCCACAACTATCCCTTCCTCTGAAATGATATGACCCAAGTAATGAATCTATCTGTGGTAGAATGACCACTTGCTCAACTTTTCATACAACTGATGTTCTCTCAATACTTGCAACACAATCCTCAAGTGTTTCTCATGTTCTTATTCAGACTTTGAGTAAATAAGTAATTCATCCAAAAATACAATGACAAACATATATAAGTATTCTCAAAAAGTATCGTTCATCAAACACATGAAGACAACTGGTGCATTTGACAACCCAAATGGAACCACTGTGAACTCATAATGTCCATACTTCATTCTGAAAGTTGTCTTGTTGATGTCTTGTTTTTTAATTCTCACTTGGTGATATCTAGATCTGAGATCAATCTTTGAAAATAACTGCATACCCCTCAGGTGGTCAAAGAGGCCATCTATCCTTTGCAAAGGATACTTTTTCTTTACTGTTAGTTTGTTCAATTGCCTGAAGTCAATACAAATCCTCAATGTAGCATCCTTCTTCTTAAAAAAAAATACTGGGGCACCCCATGGTGACACACTTGGGCATATGTACCCCTTTTTTAGAAGCTCTTCAAGTTTCATATGCAATTCCTTCAGCTCTGGTGTACTCATCCTATAAGGAGTCTTGGATATGGGAGTTTCTCCAAGGATCAAATTTTTAGAGAAAATGATATCTCTTTTCGGTGGCAAACCCAATATTTATTTAACAACATCTTCAAATTATTTTAGTATTGCGTAGTTTTCAACATTTGGAACTTTATCTTTACGTTCCTCCTCCATGTGCGCTAAAATTATTGACATCCTTTCTTATATATTTTATTCAATTGCGAGGCTAAAAATTCTCCGATAGTTATAGCTCTTGGAATGCCTTGAACTATTCTTAATTTTCCTTCCTCATCTAAGCATGTAAATTCCTTATTGTAACAGTGTAGAATGACATGATGTTGGTGTTGGACACTAGGTTCAATGCTTCTAGTGAGTTTCACAGCATGGTTTAACCCCCTCTCGTGGATCCTAACATTGGCGATTGTGGCAGAGATTAATTCCTACGGGTTTTGGTCTAACGCCAATCGTATTCCAACAAATGGTATCAAAGCAATAGGTCTCGAGTTCGAAACTCACCCGACCCACCTTGGGGGAGATATTGTTGGACATTGGGTTCAACATTTCCCATGAGTTTTGCGACATGGGTTAACCCCTTCTAGTGGATCCTAACTCTAGTGATTATGGCAGAGATTAATACTTTTTTTTTTTGGTCTAACGACAATCATAGTCCAATAGATGGTTCAACCAATCCATACCAATGAGATGATAATAAGAGCCCAAAGGTATGATATTAAAATCAAATTTTTCACTCAACCCATTCATATCCATTGGACATGCCTTAACCATCTCATTAATTTTCCTTTTTTTCTCATGTATCTAGCTGCACCAACCAAGGTTTTCCAAGCTTGCTTCTTAGCATTTGAAATATTTCCACCATCTTAGGATCTAGATAACTATGACTAGCTCCTAAATCAATTAAAATAGTAATGGTTTGGTCATTAATCTTACCTTCCACTTCAATCATGTGCGATTGAAACTCAGCTCGATTGTTATCCGGGGTTGCATATATCCTTGGTACATTTCTACCCATGTCTTCAATTGTTCCAGCTTGTGCATTCTGAACAATTCTTAATTTTTCACCTCTATGAGGGAAATCTTTGTACATGTGGTCTTTGCCACAACCCTAATAATGAATATGTGGTTTCCTTGGTCTTTGCATCATTGTCTTAGTCATTCTAGGATCCTTGGACATTAGATATCCTTGAGAAATATTTATGAAAAATGGTGGCCCAGTCCCCTTTTTCCTTTGTTTTATCTTTCTTTTCTTCTTATCTTCCCAAGCCTTTTGAAATTTCGATCTTCCTCTTTGTTGATCATAGAGACATTTATCTCCCCTTATGGTCTCCTTCAATGTATTGGGGTCATCGTATTTTATCTTGTCACTGATAAATGATGGCATCCCACTCAGGTACCTCTGAATTTTAAATTGTTCATTCTTGATGAATGCAACATATTTCAACAAATCTAAGAATCTTCTTTCATACTTATCTATTGTCATACTCCCAAGATTGAGTTCAAAGAACTACTTCATTTTCTTTTCATAGTATCACTCGGTTAAGTATTTATTTTGGAAATACATTTTAAACTCTCTCTAAGTAACATTTTTCTCATCAATGTGTTGCACTTGCACAAATTGATCCCACCATGTTATCACTCCAAGAAAATCCTTAGGGTTATAGGCTAAGGATGCTTGGTAACTTTAAAAATAATGTGTAGGTATGCTTGGAACAATGGGGTCTTTAATGATCAATGTAATAGACAACTCATCATACTTCTAAAGAGACAGTGCTTTCAGGAAACAATAATCAGATCAAGTAATTTGAAAGGAGGGGATGAAGAACACTAATCTTGATTGCCAAATACAGTTGGGTGTAAGGCTTAATACAAGATAGAAATAAAATCCTTCAATTCAAATCTATGAGCTCAATAAAGAGATAACAGTCTTCATAAGCTAAAATAAACTGAAATGAAGTACAGAAATGGAAACATGGATATTTCTGATATTGAAAACGAAAGGGGACTGCAATTTTATTATATCAAAAGAGTATATACAGTAGCACAAAATGTATCCCAGTTTGAACCCCTTGTCTCTTAGAAAATGTAGGCATTTATAGCCTTTTACAATCAGTTTTCAGATCCTAAAACAATGGATCTGATATTCTAAAAATAGAAAGTCAAAACTAATTTACAAAAGATCAGGAGAGATCCTCAAGATGAGGTCAATCTCTATATTTTGGTCTTCAAACATTGGTTTAAAGTTGATGAAGTGTAGCCTAGCCTTCCAAGGCTCTTTGATCTGTTCCTCTGAAAGTGGAATTCGAATTTGATGATGTGTGCCAAAAATCCTGAAATTCTACCTTTTAAAATGAGGCCAAATGTGTTTGAACAACCTCTCTCTGACCTTATCTCACAAAAGTAGCATTTAATCTGACTTGATAATTCACCACCTATCTATTCCAAGAGGTTTCATCTCTTTCTNTTCGACTATTATGGTCATTACAGGCTTTCACCAGCTAATTTACCCGAAAATCCTCTCCTTAGCTAGTGAAAGGTGGAGCTTTCACCAGCTAACTAATTATAATTCTGTCTTCTGCGCTGGTGAAAGAGCAGATTTTTTCAAAATCAAATTTCTCAGTCATGGAGAGTCCGTTTTGCATGCTTAAATAGTCGATCGACATCTAAAAATCTTAAGCTTTCCAATGGTTCTTTCAAATCTGCATTTGGATCCTAGAAAGCTAGTTAAATGTTCCCTACAATATTAGGCATCATTCTTTCAAAAATGCCAGTGCATTTTTTATCGCTAACATCTGGCTCCAACTGGGATGGAGACCTCCCTGCGAGGTCTCCAAGAACCTGGTAGACCCTGTGCCTTTAGATTTGGGCATGGAGTCATTCATCCTTTACAATTTATCATCTGGCTATTTTCCAAAGTTTGTTATTGTCTTTCCCAATCTTCTTTATCTGTAGCATGTTTTCTTCAATCTCCCCTGGAAATGTTGTTTGCACATTGACATGGCATCTGTTGTGGCAATATCTTCATTAAGAAGAAAAGTGTTGGACATAGGCCGGATGGTGAGATATGTAACCATGGTTTTGAAAATTCCAGGATAACTTCAAGATTTAAATGAGAATATTGCAGGCAGCCTGAGGTCTTTGACTTTTCATTTTCCAGCAGCTTCAAACACAAAGCATTTTTAGATCCTAAAAATATGGATCAAATATTCTAAAACAGATAGTCAAAATAGATCCAAAATAATAGAAGACGATCCTAAATTAAGATCAATCTCATATTCTTTAAGAGTCTTCATATTTCTCGACCTTTGATGTGTGCAGATAGTCTTCCAAGGCTCGTAGATGTACTTTGATCATGATAGAATCGAATTTGCTATTTTTGGCAAAAACAACTGATTTTGTGCCCCAAAAATAGGTTTTTAATCTGACTTTGACACCTCTTCAAACATCTTTTTTATCAAATCCGGATCTTGAATTTGATGTGTAAATTCAATATGCATCTTTAGAAATTATTTTTAGGATGTTTGGTTGAGAAAAACTTCGATCTGGGAAAAAATACACCTTCGTTGGCCAGTCTCAGGTTTCACCAGCTATTCCGCCTTAAGATTTGCTAGTTAGCTGGTGAAAGCTCTGCCTTTCATCAGCTAACTAGTTATAATTCTGCCTTCTGCACTGGTGAAAGTTCTGTTTTATCTTTGAGAAGAAAATAATGCAGAGCAGCAATGATCCTACATAGAGTGTTAGATTCTTCAGTAGCTTCTCGGTAAAGTGTTGTCGACACTTGATGTGCAATGCTTGATTCAAGAATTGATATGCTAAGCAAGCGAGGAAGAAACAAATTAGAGATATCGAAATAATTTCAGCAATGACACCACAGCTGCAGAGCATACAAAAGGAAATCCAAATGCACAACTATTGTTATCTATGGTAGGAATTTGATAGCAGCGCAAGAAGGATCTTCTTGCTAGGGCATATGGAAATTTCTTGATCAACTTCTTTGATCATTCCCTCAAACTCAACAATACCAAATTCTTGATAGATTTGATGAAGCTCATTCGGATTAATTTGCCTGCTTCCGTTGTTGCCAAAATGAAAAGAGGCAAAACATGATGCTCCTCACGTTCCATCTACTTCTGTAAAACTGAAATTCTTCCTTTGAATATCCACCCGAGTCAAAATATGGCTACTGTTGATCCCTTCTTAGGTTTAGCTACATTCAAAGTTGCACCCATCCCTGTTGAGACCCCACAACTCAGAATACAGACTTTGTCAAGGGGAGCCTCTGGATTAATTTTGGCAACACAACCGACATGCGCAACTGTATACTCGCTGAAAGTTGATGTACCAAGGAAGTGGTAAATCAGTTTCCCATTAATTGAAAACCTTGACTTTCCATCAATTATAGCAACCCCTCTGTCAATATTAATCCTAAGCAGATCACACATGTTGCTTTCCTCTAACTTGCAGTGTCTGTATTCTCCACATTCTCCATTAAATACAGGAAGCACAGTGTCACCCTCCTTGAGGTCAGTCACCCCTTCTCCAACACTCTCAATAAATCCAGCTGCTTCATGTCCAAGGATACGAGGAAAGAGAGGAGTTTGGCCCTTAGCATCCCAGAAATAAAGGTCAGTATGGCACAAGGCAGTATAATGCACTTTGATTCTGAATTCCAATGCTCATGGAGGAGCCACCTCCACTTCTTCAATCTTCAGAGGCTCCCCTGCTCCCCATGCAATAATAGGTTTACATTTGATAACCTAGCCCACAGTAGAGATCACCATTTTCCTTTCTGCCCAAATGGTCGTCTTTCGCTATCGTGGTATTATGCAAAGCAAACTTACTTTTGCATTTGTGTTGAAGGCAGATATCCTTCCTTAATTTATATTCTACCTCCCTTGAAATGGTTACAGTTGATTGCGGTGAACGGCATTGCGAAGTCATGCATGCCACATTTTTCGAATTGGCCTCCATGTCATTCCGCACCCAAATTTGATTTTATGAGAGTACATAGTTATTTGGATGATGAATTTGCCAAAATTTCGAGCGTTCTTCAGCCACCTTGAATGGATCTACTGAGATATCAGCCCATTATTTCTGAGCTGGATGACATGCCCATTATCTGGAATAATGAACTAAAGTTAGTTGTGCTGATCTGAGGAGGAGATGTATTCTACTAACCCATCGATCTTCCACTGAGGTAATAGGTTTTGTCCCACAATCACATTTCCGACGACATCCCAACTTTGAGGAGCCTCCTCGAAATTTCCATTGGGAAGCAGACCATCGTTAGTTGTGGCAGATCCCCAGAAAAGACAGTGAAGAAATAAAACACTGTATACAAGTAACCCGGATTTCCACATCATCGAAAATTTAAAATGGTTGATTTCAGTACACGTCCTGAGCGATGAAGAAGAAGAGAACCAGGGCATACTGATAAGAAACAGAATGATAAAAATACCTTTTACAATAAAGTTTGCACACCGTAGTGTCCTCAAAAAGTGGACGTCACTGCCACAGATACCCACAACCTTCATTCTCACTTTCGCATCATGAGGGCCAAGAGGCGGAAGTTTAAAGGGCTGGATGCGAAGAGTGTTTATTCCAGTGAGCCATGCAACCATATTGTCACTTTCTCCATATCAATGCAGGTACAACATCTGCACTTTCAACACATGCACAAATATCTTCACTATGATTACATAGGTTCCTAATAACAATTGCAGAGTCCTCCAAAAACTGAAATTAACTTGCCATTTGTTTCTCATTAGACAGTTGCATGTACATTCTCTGCCTTGCAATGATGACTCAGCCAAACGTGGTGAAGATCCGATCCATTTTCTGCTCCTACCAATTACTTTGATGATGATACGCTAGGTGTCTTTAAACTTTGCCATGATCGTTGTATAAAAAATCTGTTTTAGCCCTTTCACGGGCTTATTTGCTCATGAAGATTCCTGTTAGCTGTTGAAAGTAAACACTTTCACCGGCTTATCACAGCTTAAAATGGAACGTTAGCCGGTGAAAACAATTTTTTATTTCTTTGATGAATAAAAAGGTTTTATTCATTCAAAAGAACTCAAAACCTTATTGTTTAAGACTTACAATTTAAAAAATTTCTACATGACTTTTGAAAATTTTGTTATGGTTAATGAAAAATTTAAAAGTAATTGCCTGGGCTTATTTCAGGTGTTAAGATCCGACCTTTAAACTGAAAAACTCTGCAACCTTGATCTCTACAAAACTATAACTTGCATGTAATTTGCCTGTAATCTGATCTTTGTACACCTTCAAACGTTCCTTTATTCACACAAGCTCACTATTATTTCTACTGCAAATTAGAAGAAAGAAATGCTCGAGAAAGAGCTTATTTCCTGAACTACTCTACTTTAACCAACTGCTGTCTCAAAATTAGGTAAAATCATGCTTCCAATGAAGCCATGTTAGAAACTGATTTACTGAAACTGTTCTTGATCTTAACCCAAAAAATGATGGAAGCCATATCATGCAGAAATATAGTTGATAACAGAAACAAAATTGTCCCTCGTCTGACAAAAAAGTTTTGATATTTATGTTGCTCATAGATTCCAAATAGTTTGTAATAGGGTCATAAAAACCATGAAAGAATACCTCTTTGAGCTACTGATCCAACTGGATGTATTTAAGCTGTTGATTACTTTCACTTATCTCAGTGTTGAATGTGGACTGCTCAACCTTTGTTAGAGAAAAATGCAAGCTCAGTAGCTAATCTGAACCTTTCTGCTCTCCTGCACCATACCTCTGTAATCCGATTTCATCAAGATGATATGTTGGCTTGACACAGAAAACAATTTCCTTTCCAATAATAATATCTTTGTAGGATATATCAAGACTAGAAAGATCTTCAACAGATTCGCGACAAGCATCAATAACAACATGCACATACTTTTGATCACCTCTATGCTCAAAAGAAGAGCTAGATGAAATTGGAATAAAAATTAAGTCTTCACAAACCTTATCATTTCCTTTCTCATCACCGTATTGGTCGAATATAGGAGGATCAAGATAAGATCCTAATGATAGAGATGAAGCTTCTTGAATAGAAGGATCAACAATAACATCATGAAACAGATTTGGAAAAACCTCACCTCGTTCCTCATCATAATTTGAAATAGAATATTCATAAGGAGAGAGAATATCTTTCTGGTGTTCAAACTGAAGATTAGGCAGTCCCTGCAAATTTTGTTCCTCATGGTTATTGCAATTTCCCTTGGTCTGCAAATTTGGAAGATGCGGGTTGCCCTCAACATCTATTGTTGCTCCAATACTTTCACCTATTGAACTTTCAATCAACTCATCATCTTTCAATTTTTCAAAGGAGGCAATATGATCTTGATAAAAATCTAAGATAGTGGATGTATTTGGTGTACTTTTTAAAGAATCTATACTATGGCCATCATCCTGTAGATCATCAATATCTTGGTCATGATGAGAAGCATCTCCTGCTATAGCATATTTCACATAACTATTTGATTTCTTATTCAACAAATTGAAATCATGACAGCATTCAGGATAGAGAAGGTCATTTGAAAAATGGTCTTTACAAAACACATGGAAGGCAGCATGAAAATCAACCAAAGAGAAGACACTTGCACTTGGAAGGGACCGACACCAGTCAAGAGAAATCCCTTCTAATGAAAATTTGAACAACTTAATTTGAACATCCTCATGTATACTTTCAAGCCGGTCAATAAAGTCATGGAAATACAGCAAATGTTCAGCTGGTACTTCCCACTTCTCTCCATGAAATCTGGGAATACTACATTCCCATTCATCTCTGGTAGGTACTAGATGAGGGTAACCAGAAATACTTGAAAAATCACATAATGCATACGTCTTTGCTAAAATCCTGTTCATGTCAAACCAGTGGAGTCACCAACAATTTTCTGAACAATGGAGTCGCCACTGAATTTGTCCTTCATGGAGTCGCCAGCTAGATGATTACAACCATAATAGTGTCCAGGCTGTGTCTATCATCAAAGCTGGATCTTGTGTCATCTCCCAAGGAAGATGAGGTTCGATCTCCTCTCCCCAACAACGACGCCAATTTGTTATCACTCCAAGAAACTCCTTAGGGTTGTAGGCTAAGGATGCTTGGTAAATTTAAAAATAATGTGTAGGTATGCTTGGAACAATGGGGTCTTTAATGATCAATGTAATAGAAAACTCATCATACTTCTAAAGAGACAGTTCTTTCAGGAAACAATAATCAGATCAAGTAATTTGAAAGGAGGGGATGAAGAACACTAATCTTGATTGCCAAATACAGTTGGGTGTAAGGCTTAATACAAGATAGAAAGAAAATCCTTCAATTCAAATCTATGAGCTCAATAAAGAGATAACAGTCTTCATAAGCTAAAATAAACTGAAATGAAGTACAGAAATGGAAACATGGATATTTCTGATATTGAAAACAAAAGGGGACTGCAATTTTATTATATCAAAAGAGTCTATACAGTAGCACAAAATGTATCCCAGTTTGAACCCCTTGTCTCTTAGAAAATCTAGGCATTTATAGCCTTTTATAATCAGTTTTCAGATCCTAAAACAATGGATCTGATATTCTAAAAATAGAAAGTCAAAACTGATTTACAAAAGATAAGGAGATATCCTCAAGATGAGGTCAATCTCTATCTTTTGGTCTTCAAACATTGGTTGAAAGTTGATGAAGTGTAGCCTAGCCTTCCAAGGCTCTTTGATCTGTTCCTCTGAAAGTAGAATTCGAATTTGATGATGTGTGCCAAAAATCCTGAAATTCTACCTTTTAAAATGAGGCCAAATGTGTTTGAACAACCTCTCTCTGACCTTATCTCACAAAAGTAGCATTTAAATCTGACTTGATAATTCACCACCTATCTATTCCAAGAGGTTTCATCTCTTTCGGGCTCGAAAATTTCTGATTTGGGAGAAATTTCAAGTATTATGGTCATTACAGGCTTTCACCAGCTAATTTACTCAAAAATCCTCTCCTTAGATGGTGAAAGGCAAAGCTTTCACCAGCTAACTAGTTATAATTCTGCCTTCTGCGCTGGTGAAAGTGCATATTTTTTCAAAATCAAATTTCTCAGTCATGGAGAGTTCGTTTTGCATGCTTAAATAGTCGATCGACATCCGCAAATCCTAAGCTTTCCAATGGTACTTTCAAATCTTCATTTGGAGCTCGGGAAACTATTCAAATGTTCCCTACAATATTAGGCATCATTCTTTCTAAAATGCCAGTGCATTTTTTATCGCTAACACACCACATTGATGTTTTTCCCTTTAGATGACAGATGGAAATTGTCCCTTCTACTCGTGCAAAATAATTATGCAGCTGGAAGTACTTCCTCATGCCCAACATCCAAGTCTCTGCATCTTCATCCTTCTTGTGCTCACCATCAAAGGTAGGAGGCTTGATCTTATTCATTTCTCCCTTTAGCTCGTCCACCCCGGTCCTTTTCTTATTCTTTCTGACATGAGATGGACTTGAGCTACTGCACACTTTCCTAAATGAATTCTTTGGTGAGTGGTGATAATTCTTATCAACACTTCTTGTTTTTATTCTCTCATTATGATATATACGACTTCTTGACTCTATCTCCTTATCCAGTTTTTTTTCTATTCTATCCAAGCTTTGCATCAACTTGATATTGAATCCATCTTGTTGCTTGTTGGATTTGATAAGCCTCTCATTATCATCTTTATATCTTTGGACATCTTTTTGCAGTCCCTTTGTGGTTTCTACCAAGTTTATGCACTCCTCCTTGCCTTCTTTATGCTCATTGGATTTTTGTACTATCCATACCCATATCGATATACAAACCCCTGAATTCATCATCATGGTTGTAGGTTCATTGTGCATGTTCCATGCTTTTAAATCTCTTCGTTGATTATGTCATGATATAATCGTTGTTAATTATGCAAAATGTGCAGGTAATAATATTTGTTAAACGAATTCATGCAAAAACTTCATGAAAACTTTGCACCATTTTGATAGAATCCTTTCTTCTAACTTCTTGGATGCTTTTAACGTCCCAATTCAAAATTTCTAGGTGAACAATAGGACTCCTCTGTCCAAAAAATTTCCATCGACTGCTCCCTTACACAATTTTGAGCCTTGCGTAGTAAATTATGGTCATTTGGAAACTCAAATACCCCTTTACGCTTTCTTTTTTTCTTCTAAATCCCATGCATGCACTGGTATTGAATACGTACCAATGCATGATGTCAATATTAAACATATACTATGTGTATCAATATTACACATGCACTGTAAGTTTTTCTCCGTGCAACCCCAAATTTTAATGTGCATACTCGTGCACCATTGTTTTCTGCACATTTCCAGTGGCGCACCCCACAATGTCAAAATTTAGAGCGTGCACTTGCACATTCTTATTTTATGCACACCATGTCTTCGTTGTAATTCCAAATTCAACCACTTACCAATCTGAATTTTTCATTAAGTAGATACTCGACCCATGCAGGCTCAGTGTTGAAACCAGAGCTCTGATACCAATCTGTAACATACCTAGCCTCCTAGTTGGGTACTGCACTTTGATATCAATCTGTAACATACCCAACCTCCTAGCTAGATACCGCACTCTGATACCAATTTGTAATGTACCCCATTACCAACACTAACAAATGCTCTAATATCACTTTGTAGCATCCCCATATTATTGTTGAGAAATTCCACTCCAAAAATCTAGTGCGCAGATTACACTATAACATTAATTTGCGCAGAAGCACATGAGGTAATACCCATGAACAAAAGTCAGATCCCTATTCGGGGAGACCTTGATGGTAACCATTCGGGTTTACATTCTCTTATCCCTTTGAAGCCTTCCCCAGAATCTCAGAGCCTGGCTTCTCTTCTTGCAATTCCAACTTGGAGGGGGAGCTCCTCCACCTGTTCTTTGAGACTCGCTGAGAAATAACATATTTGATGTACAAAATGGAACAACTAGACCAACAAATTTCCCTATTGGTGGATATGCACAATCGTCCATACCTCGAGACAATGCCAACTCTATCAGGCTAGGACACTATCATATTAAATGTTTCTATTCTCCTGCCTGAATGCAATTTCGAAGTTCCTCCAAGTGGAAAAGTGTTGGTTTTAGGCTAGTCCTAGTAATTGACTTTTTGTTAAGTTTTTGTTATAGTTTCATAGTTCATGTCTTAAGTAGTGCAACCATTTTTTTAGTGTTATGTTTTCTTAGAGAAAACATCTCTTGTAAGTTCAAACTATTATATTTTTTGATCTATGGGGATGCAATAGTTTTTCATCAATCTGGAGCTAGGTTGGTTTCCTCTCATGGCAACCCTACCTTCAACAAACTGTCTTTGCAAGTTCGATGTTTTCTCAAAGGTAATATAATGTTTGTTAACTTTATATATATATATATATATATATATAATTTGATTTTTCATTATTTTGTGATATGCAAAAACGTTTTGTAAAATTTATTAAAGATATACGGAGATCATAAATTAAATTTTGTGAAAATTAAAAAATAATTTTTGAAATTTTGAAATTAAAATTTTTATTTTATGATTGCCCAAGGTTTATGACTTAATTAATTTCATGTGGTTTTGCACAAAAAAATTATAAAAAAAAAGCACGGTCGATTAGCTCAAGTGGTTGAGTGTTAAGGTTATTATGAATGAGGTCTCGGGGTCAAATCCCCGACCAACTATTGTTGCTCTTGGTGAAATTGTTGAGCCTCACTCAATATCCTCACCAGGTTAGGCCTGTAATCAGCCCGACGATTTATGAAATATACCTTATTCTACTAGATAGTTTTTCTGATATGATTTAATGGTTTCAGATATTGTTTTGAGAGTTCAATTTAATTGGTGAGACATGCATGTGGTTTTGGTATCCAATATAATAATCTTATTGCAACAATAATAAGAACTAGATTACAATTACCCAAAACTCAATCCAAAACATTATAACAATAAGTAAAATCCATAGATCTAGTCTATTTATTAATGGAACTGGCCTGTATACCAGCTTATGATTTATATAAGCTCATATTTACCGCATACAAGGAATATACCACTCAAATCTGCTGCATGGAAGAAATATATCTCCCGGATCTGTTGAATACCTGTGCATGATGGATATAAGCTCGGATTTGCTACATGTGAGATAGATATGGCTCAGATTTTTTTCATGCAAGAAGTATATATGTCAGATATGTTGCAATAATCTCGGATCTGTTGCATGCGAGAAGGATATAGTTTGGATATGTTGCAATAAGCTCAGATCTACTACATGCAAGAAGGATATAGCTCAGATCTGCTACAATAAGCTTGAATATACTGAATGCAAGAAGGAGATATATTGAATATGCTACAATAAGCTCGGATTTGTTGCATGCAAGAAGGATATAGCTTGGATCTACTGTAATAAGCTCAAATCTACTATATACAAGAAGTATATAGCTCAGATCTGCTGCAACAAGCTCAGATCTGAATCTTCTTGAATCTTTAACCTGTAACTGATGTGAATCCTTGAAGAAGGATCAAGTCCTGTACTCTAAATCCTAATGAAGAACTTGGGTGATTCTTTGGATGAATTAGGGTGTGTCTTTCAACACCAAAATCGATCAATGGTGGTGGTTTCCTCCATAAATCCACAAATCATCAAAAAGACTCCTGACATCTCCTCTGGTTTCCAATTATAAATTCAATTCTAAATAATAATGGAATTAGGTCACTTTTCCTCCTCTATACTCAACCCTCCTCTATTTCCACATTCCCTTTAATTAATTAAGTGACTTTTCCTAAGTTTGATCATTAATAATCACTTAAGTCATTTTAAAACACATTTTTCTCCTTTCTAATATCTAATCTCACTTTCACTTTAGATTTTTGGTTAAATGACATCAAATAAAGGTGTTATTTCCTTTTTTTCCTCTCGACTATAGTCTACGAGAACATATAGACTACTAAGTCACTCCCTGCTGGAGTCATCATTGGGAAAGGGACATTACAGTACTCCCTCCCTGAGATTGCTTGTCCTCAAGCAACATCAAGTTGGTTGATCTAGGATCTGAGCTCCTTCCCATGTGGTTCCCTCAACTAGTAGTCCCCTCCATTTTACTAAGCACTCCCTAATGATCTGATTCCTCAATCTTTTCTCCCTGTGCTCCAAGACCTCCTTTGGCACCAGTTCCAATTGACCATCCTCATCCAATGATGGAAAATCCTCAAAAGTGGTAATATGTTGTCCAACCACCTTTTTGAGGCAAGAAACGTGGAACACATGATATTGCTTCGTTCTGGTATCTCTAACTCATAAGACAGTTCCCCCACCCTCCTGGTGAACCTATATGGTCCATAAAATTGAGGTTTGCTATTTTTTTCACCTCTTCTCTTCAAGGAAGAATGTCTATGGGACTATAAGCTCAAGAATACTAAGTCCCCCACCTCAAAACTACTCTCTACCCAATGTCTGTCTGCATATTATTTTTGTTAGTTCTGTGTTGCTTGTAAATTTGATTTCAATATTTTGAGGATCTACTGACTCTCCTCTATCCAATCCTTGGCTTTCGGGGCCTTGTTATCCCCAAATATCGCCTATATGAATGATGGTGCATCATACTCATACAAGGCCCTGAATGGTATCATCCTGATGGGCATATGGTGTTTCATGTTGTAAAAATGTTTTCCCATGTGGAGCCACTTCACCCATGTTCAATTTTGTCCCCCTACATAGTTCCTCAGGTAACCCTCCACCAATTTGTTTACTATATCTATCTGTTTGTTTGTATGTAGGTGGTAAATAGTGCTCATGGTCAACTCTTTTCCCACCAAACGAAACAAATCCTACCAGAATTCATTGATGAAACGTCCATTTTTGTCACTAACTATATGTTTTGGTAAGCCATGAAGTCTGAAAATCTCTCTGAAGAATAGATCTGAAAAAAAATGTTTTCTTTGTATTCTGTGGGAATTGTGAAGAAATGCACAAAATTGGTCAGTCTATCAACCACAACAAATATGCAATCTCTACCCTGCACCTTAGGTAGCCATGTGATGAAGTCCATGAAAATGCTCTCCCATTTCTACTCTGGAATAGGTAGAGACTGAAGTAACCCTCCAGGGTGTGTCTTCTCCAAATTTCTATTGAAAAGTCACACACTCTTGGACATGTTTCAACACATCGTCCTTGAGACCCTTCAATGAGAATCTCTCCTTGACATGTCTGTATGTTTTGAAATATCCCTGGTGTCCTACTAATGGTGAATCATGAACTGCTATCATAATTTTTTTCTTGTGTTCAAATTCTAGAACTAAGTAGATTAATTCCTTATAGAATATGACCTCATTTAATTCTCTTTACCTCTCATCCACAAATTTCCCATCCAATACCTCACAGGTGAATTTATTTTTTGAGTATTCCACTAATAAATGAGCCTTCCAATTTGTAGATGTATCCATCAATGAGAAACTCATTGGTCTCATGGATAATGCATCCGCTACAACGTTTTTCTTGATTTTTAAAAATTCAATGTCAAATTTAAAGGCTTGGACCTTCGTGACCCATTTATGTTGTCTCTCACTAAGGTATTTTTTTTCTAAGAAATACTTTAAGTTGTTATGATCGATTTTTACCACAAATATGTTGTGCACTAAATATTGTCTAAATTTGGTTAAGGCATGCATGATAGCTAGGATTTCCTTTTTGTAGATGGAATATAACCTTTCTATCTCTCTAAGATTCCTACTCTTGAAGGCTATGGGGTGGCCTCCCTACATCAATATTTCTCCAATTCCTTCCCCTGATGCATCACATTCTAATACAAATGATGGTGTGAATTTGGGAAGTGCCAAGACTGGACATGTGCTCATCACTTCCTTCATATTTTCAAAAGTATTTTGCAATTATTTGGTCCATTTGAAATCCCCCTTCTTATTCAATTCTATGAACGGTGCCCCCAACTATGAAAACCCCTTCACAAATCTCTTGTAGTAACTACATAACCCAAAGAACCCTTTCAACTATGTGATGTTCCTGGGTGTTGGCCAATACAAAATGGCCCCGTTCTTCTCCAGAGTGTACCTGGACCCCTTGCTCATTGATGATGTGGCTTAGGTACAGAAGTTCTCTCATACCAAATTCACACTTAGATTCTTTGACATAGATCGATTGAGACTGGATGATGCTCAGTACCTCATCTAAGTGCTTCATATGTTCTTCCCAAGTTTTTATGTATATCAAGATGTCATCAAAGAATACCAAAATATACTTCTGCAACTAATCTCTAAAAATATGGTTCATTCAAGATTGGAAGGTGGCTGGTGCATTGGTCAACCCGAAGGGAATGACCAAAAAATTTAAATGCCCAAAGTGGCACCTGAAAGTTGTCTTNTCTTGTTGAGTGCACGATAGTCTCTGCACATCCTCAACATGTTATCCTTCTTCATAATCAATACCATAGAATAAGCGAATGGACTAGTACTGGGCCTAATGTGCCCCATCTCAAGAAATTCCTTGATTTATTTTTCAATCTCATCCTTGAATCTCCTCAGTTTCCTATATGGTGTAGTGATCATTGGTGTTGCACCCTCCTCTATCTCAATCATGTTCTCAAATCCTCTGTCGAGCAGTCTCCCTGCGGGTATCGGTCCAAATATCGTCTCATACTGACTTAGTAATGCCCTGGTCTTTATTTGATACTTTTGTCTACCATATGATTATTTTCACATGGTAACCAAGCATTCGACTGCATATGCCACGTCCCCATGTCTGGAAATATTTTCCATCCTCTTTGTCAACACTTTCCTAGGTGCTCCTGTAGACATGCCCCTCAATACCACCTTTTTATCGTTCACATATTTGAAGCTCATCGTCAAGGTATAATAATTGGTACTAATCTTTCCCAGTGAGTACAACCATTGACCGCCTACTACCACATCAGTCTTTGATAATTCAAATACATAAAAGGTGTCTGTCAAGGTGCAGTTACCTAGTTTAACTTCCAAATCATGTACCCTATCTAAATATGTCATGGTGTATCCATGTGACACTGCTACAGTGAAACCCTTTAAATCCTTTTTCTGCAATCCTCTCTTGGATACTAATGTTGCATCAATAAAATTATGTATTGTCCCACCATCTACTATTGTCATGACACATTGTCCTTGGATGAGTCCTTTGAGCTTAATGGTAACATATCTAGGTACTCTCAAAAGGGTTGTTATGTCTCCACCATTCACTAGTACTCGTGGTTTTGTATTCTCACATGATTGCGATCCTACATGTGGTTGTGGTTTCTCTAGATTTTGTCCCTCCTCATGTTCATGCTCCTCCTCTAAACTAGAAGAATCAATGTTTGGTGTGGGTCTAATCTCCTCCTCTTCGTCACAGTTTGATGTTACCTCAATGTAGTTCATCTTCCCCTTTCCCATGCACCTATGTCTTGGGACCCATGGATCCATGCAAGTGAAACCCAACTTCTTCCTCATAATCTCACGCCTGGTCTCATCATCAAGTTTTTATTTACTCTTCCATTCCATTTGAGGAGTTTTCTAGTCCTTGTCCTTATGTGGAACAAATGGTTTTGAAAAGGTTTTTGGTTTCTACACTGATTCTCCCATACCTATTTCGTGCATAATGGCATCTTGTAGAGTGTGAGGTTTGAAGGCCTTCACCCAACCTCTCAATGGTTCGGTCAACCCATTTGTAAAGAGCATCACCAATCTATGCTAAGATATGTCAGTCATGAGTATGACCTTACTCTAGAAATATGCAATGAAGGACTTGGCTAATCTGGTCTGTTGCAATTGTATCAAGTCTCGGAAGTAAAGTTTTGGATCCCTCCGATCAAATCTCTCCATCAATATCTCAGTGAAATCCATGTAGGATGTGATACGATCATCACCCAAGGTCACCAATCCATGATACCACCAATCATGGGCTTCCCCCTCCAAGTGTAATGTGGAAAAGCTTATAGTTTATGATTCTATCATATGATTAAGCTTGAAGTATGTGTCAAGCTTTTGCACCCATGCCTGAGCTGAACACCTAGTAGATCCATCAAAAGAAGGGATCATCAGTTTCCCAACTTTCTTGAGAAAATCCAGGTTATGCGGCTGCATGTTACCTCTCCATGCCTCTTTGGGCTTGTTTTGGTATCTGATCGAACAATAGTCCATCAAGCTCATATCAGCGTGGAATTTCAGGCCTAGATCCAAGTAATCTCTCATGTACTTTGTGAATGGATATCTCGATCCTATCTTCCCTTGTCTTGGTTGTCCAATCCATTGTCCTCCCTGAAAATACAGATAAAGTGTGTTATCACTAATAGTTGTCAAGGGCCGCAGGACACAACCATGAGATAAAATTACAACACTCGAGTGACTCAGTCCAGACTCGAATCAATAAAACATGCAGGTTTAAATCTTTCAATGACTAAGATTCCATGTGAATTTATGATCGACAGTTTGTGGGTTTCAGAGTTCAGAATTGATCAAAGTTTAACACCAGAGAAAAGGGTCCAAGGTCCCGAAACCCCGAAGTAAGTATGAGTTGTTGATCTTTGAAGGGGACAGGTGGCAGCCATTCCAAGCCTTCGTGGAAATGAGCTTCGAGAGAATTGAAGTGAGAAGTGTGCATAATCCCTGAGTCCTGAAATGTTGATGGGCTAAAGTGTCGATTGTCGATATGCCGAAGTTCTGAAGCCCGAGATTCCTAAAAGTCGTTCGATCCAGTGGGGACAGGTGGCAGTGGATTAAACGATGTCACGGAATCGGGCTTTGGGGGTTTTGAAATGAGCCACAAGAAATTCTCACGATTCAAAAATTTTTGAAATAGATCTGGTACGTTCAAACTAGTGGAGAACATGGTGCCTAATCGATGATTTCATGCATCGAGAAATATGAAGTCAGGAGCATAAAAATCCCAATAAGCGAAGTCCCGAAATGCCTTGGGAAGTTTGGTCCAATGGTCATGGCCCGAGTTCACATGCAGGAAAATGTGGTGAAGGAGAGGCTAGCACCAGGATCTCTAAGAGTGCGAAGGAAGGGGTATTGATTTCACAAAGATTTGTAGAGCCTCGAGGCGTTAGGATTGAATTGAAGAAGTCGTGGGCACCACCTTGAAACATTCATGGGTTTCAGGCCTCGTCCTGATCCCAATGAAGGAATTTAGTCAAGATAAGGGCATCAATTGAAACCTCTTCTCACCCCATAAATGAAAAGCATGGAAGAATTGGTCATGGAGGCAAACTGTCAACCCAAAGTTCCCCTGTCAGTAGATTTTACTACAAAGACCATACTGATCTGATCTTGCATCTGACAGAAGAATTCAAGTGTAGCTTGATAGAAGAAAATGTGGACGTTGATCCTTGAATGCAGTAACTAGAGTGCGCTCCTGGTGGGAGCTAGTGGCTCTGAGTATATATAATCAGTTTTGATATTTTGTAAGGGTCGGAGGGTTGAGCTAAGCTCCCTGCTATTGTAATATTTTTATGAAGAACACTGGTTCTCTAGTTATGTATTTGTTTTTGAGACATCTTGGTTAATCTAAGTCATCTTTCTTCTTCCATCTTATTTTCCTCTGATACTGAGAGAGTTCATGAATGACCGATTCACATGAATTGTTGTAACTATATTATGATGAATGTTTTGATTATAGTGTCATTATAATTTCTTTTAGTTTCCTTGAAATTTAAATCCAAGAGGATCTTGTGTTTGAGTTTTTCCTCCATAGGATACTTGAAGACCTTATGTCCATAGAAGACCTCTACACTCTCCTCTCCAAAGTACCCCTCTATTCACCCTTACTCCAACTTACTGACTGAAGTTGATTCCATACCTCAAATGCTTATGCATGCTAGACCGGATTTATGAGTTAGAACATTATTATCACCGAGTCTGCACCGATTCGACCTCTTTAAAACTAACCTGTGACATATAAACTGATGGGTACTGGGCTTACCTTCAACGTAATATGAAGGTGACTTCCAGTGTTAACATTTATGGCATTGTTGTTGGGGAACAAATCAAAGACTTTTCCTTGGGATTGAATGACAACGAAGTTTCTGATTCTAAAGGTGCATAAGATATCAAAACCATTGAAGATTGCACTTGCACCTGGTGACTCCATTGTGGTGACTCCACTATTTCCACTCAACTTTTTTAGTTGTGGCTTCCTCTAGCACACTTGAAGCTGACCTAGAGGAGATTTCTCGAGAAATTTTTTAGCATCATCTTTCTCAGCTTGAGAAGTTCCCTGGGAGAACGAAGACTATCAGATCTAGTCTTTGATGGTGAACAAAGACCATACACATTCAAAGCTTCACATATTTCACCTGGAAAATCCATGCCTAAAGAATCCACTGGCAAGTCCACTGGTTTGAAATGAAATAGACTTCGACTTCGACATATACCTTCTGTTATTTTTTGAAAATAGTTGGTTTCCCAAATCCACTGTCTAATAGAGATGAATGGGAAGATATCCTCTCTGAATTTCAAGAAAAAAGTTCAGAGGTACCAACTGAGCATTTACTAGAATTTCATGAAGGTATTCATTAACTTAATATCATGCATGAATATGTCCAGATTAAGCTTTTCAGATATTCATTAGGGGGGGCTACTCTTGATTGGTGTCAATCTCTTCCCACTGCAAGAATCAATTCTTTGATAGGTTTTCATACAACTTTCAATTCATTTTGTAAGGATTATTTTCCAACTGAGCATCTTTATGAAAGTTGTTGTGATGAATTTTCTTTGTTTCATGAAGCCTCTGCTGGTCCTGAAAACCATGTTTGTGATGAAACTTTTACTGTAGAAGAAAAAATTTTCTATGAAAATCTAGAGGCGTTGAATGATATTCATTATGTTAGCCCTAGCACATAAACATCTGACATCATTTTAGATATATCTGTTATTTTATATGTTCATAAAGATCAACATGAATCTTGTGAAAATTCTGAGTTTATAGAGAAGATGTTGTCTACAGTAGATAGCTCTTCTGGATATGGGGTTGAAGCAGATGTTCCTGGAAGCCCTACTTATGATGAAGGAGATATTGTTGTGGAGGACGATTCTTCTCTTTTCCTTCAATAGGTTTTCCATGATATATTTTTACCTAGGATTAAAGAGAAAAATCATATGTATGAACAACCAGAAGCAACAATTATTGTTGTCCCTAAAATGGATATTTTTAATAGTTATATTCTCGATGGGATCACTGTTTTGGAGGTGGATCATTGATATGAAAGGAAACCCTTTTTTGATGAATATTATAGTGATGATGAGCAACAAGCTTATCCTACATTTGATCACTATGAAGACACTGAATGACATGACAAAAAGCAGAGCTTTCCCATGGTCCCTATTTATGATGATTATGAATCCGATCCTTGGGAGATCCATGGAGAAGAAGAGGAGGATCCAAAGATGTAGTTTACAGCCTACTCAAAGCCTGTAAGTGAGCAACCATCATCTGAAATTAGTCATCCTGCATCAACCTCTCATTCACCTGAGCTTGCCATAGATATCCAGCCATGTGTGAGCAGCTTCTAGACAGAACATGCTTTCTGTCACCTATTCTATGAGCCAGCCAGGGAGTACATGGAGTTGCAGTTCCTCCATGTTTTGAAGCCTCTCAGCTTCATCTCATTTTCAACATTGAGAGGAAATATGAAGGATGTAACCATTCTACTATCGCACAGTTGCATCATATGTTATCAATCACTGACAGATCCAAGGTCCTTCCAGTTAGACAATTTCTTGAATGGATATGGTGGAAGTTTGCTTTCACCTAACATTTTGTAAAATTTTCAGTTAGTTTAGGAATGTACATAAATAAGCTCCTTCTAGAGCCCATGTTTTGTTTTCATTTTAGTAGAGCAGTGTACATATTTCCATGTTTTCTTCTGTGAATATTTTGAGCATGAATCCATAACCCAACAAATAAGGCACTGGAACTACGCGTTCTTGACAGCTTGCAGGGAGCATGCCATCCCCCTGTGGAGCCAAATGTTATCACTAATAGTTGTCAAGGGCTGCAGGCCATGTTAAGAACCAAATACCAATATAGCATAGAAAAACCTCAGAAAAAGTACTCAACGCCTTGAAAAAGAGATAATTTTAGATAATAAGCCTCTTCGAGGGGGCAACCTCCTTTT
>JASDQU010680734.1:43558-81945 GCA_032191745.1 Picea mariana | reverse complement strand
ATCACCTCCTTCTTCAGTGGAGGTTTTTTCCTCCGTGAAAGAGGCACTATAAGACACCTTTTTTTTCAACCTTCTTGGACTTGCAATATTTCTTATAATGCCCTATTTTACCACACTTCCAAAATTTCCTCAAAGATTTTCATGGAGACTTAGATCTACTTGTAGATTTAGATCTCCACCCCAAAGGCTTCCCAGGGTTCCTGTCTTGGGTACGACCTCATACAAATAAAGCATCTATGCTATGAATATCCATGCTTTTCTGCCTCATCTCTTCAGATAACAAGGATGAAACTACATCCTCATACTTCAATCTAGATTGAGTGGTACTACCAATTGCTACAACCATATTATCCCAAGAGTCTGGCAAAGAACATAACAAAGTAATACACTTATCTTCTTCTGCAATCGTAATATTAACATAGACAAGTTGACTTACCAGAGTATTAAAGGCATTTAGATGTTCTATCGCTAAATCTCCATCTTCCATCCTAAGATGATAAAACTTATTTCGAAGAAACAACTTGTTTACCAGGGACTTTGATTGATACAAATTCCCCAACTTATCCCATAGTTCCTTGGCTGTAGATTCTCCCGATACATTCAACAAAACCGAATCTTCCAGGGAGAGTTGAATAGTACTCTTTGCTCTTCTGTCCAACTTCTCCCAATATTCCTTTGAAATACCAGCAAGTGGTGTATTGGTATTTTTTGTATTGGTAGGTTGTGTGTCAGTAGCCTCTGTGCTAGTAGACGGTGTACTAGTAGGCTGTGTACCAGGATCCACAATGATCCATTGTTCTTTGTTTACAAGAAGGTCCTCCATATTTAGTTTCCATAGCTCAAATTTTTTACCGTTGAACCTCTCTATCTTGATTCTAGAAGATCTTCCCATTCCTCTTTCTGCACTCAAATCACTAGTGCAAAATCTCCCACTAAACCCAGGTTTATCACAGACCCAAGATAAACTTGATCTATCAAGACCGAGATGAACCCTCAACAACAAAGGCGTCCCTCTGAATCCAAAAATGAGCTCTGATACCACATGTAATTTTTAAACCTATGAAGTAAATCAATGTATATAGATTCTTAAGAAAAATAGAATTTAATCAATGGCTCATTCACACAGTACACAGAAATTTATACCAGAAACCCTCAATCGAGAAAACCTTTCTTATATTCATTATATCAAATTTCACCATTCACTATACAATATATACAATGTTTTTAGGTATTTCATAGATACCAAAACCCTAAACTCTAAAACCAGGATTGTTTTTAGTAAAACACTAAAAATAGCAAAAACTACCCAAAACAAACATTTTGGGGTGCTGTGCATAACCAGGGGGGGCATACCTACCCCCCCTGGGACTCCCCTAGGAAAGCACCCAGTGCACACGACACAAACAGGGCACTAGTACAAGGGATCGTCAGACACAGTTGTCATACATGATGTGCCCACACACACACATTCAAAGAATATAACACATACCCAACAATAGTGACTAAATCACTTCGCTCTATGTCGATATTGGAACAGGAGGAATCAGAGTCAACAGAGATGAAAGTGGGGAATATCACTAAATCCATTTAGTAGCTTCATGCTAGAGTAATGGAGCTAGAGATCCAAGCAGTGCCGATCACTCCATAATAAGTGTGCGATCAGAGAGAAAAATATGCCAAGAATGCAGTAGAAAGAATTAGGGCACTTTCCTTAGAGTATAAGAAAATGAGGGACCAAAGTGAGCAGACCTATGAGCACGTTGCAGAAGATCCAGTGCTGAGGAAACTGGAAGCACAGCTACAGGAGGTAAAGCAGTAGGCATCCACTGTGAAAGCTTAGATGAAGTTGTTTATTGTAGTCAAGAGGATGAAAATATCACAAGAATAATGCACAATCCGACAACATATTACTACCATCCAGGGTAGAGTCATGGAAGTTACACAGAGGCTACAACTAGTGTAGGACAAAGCCTACACAATTTTTGAAGATATTGAAGGACAAGGCTCCCAGATTTACCAAGTGGTTGCGATAGTGGAAAAACACCTGGAAGGGCCTGTTACAAAAAAAACAATTCAAGAGTTCTCCAAGCAAGAGGCTCTCGTGAAGAAACAAGTTGAGGTAGCTCGAGCTAATATTGTGGCCTTTGAAATAATGTTACCTAGACTTGAGTGACTTGGGATGAGTCACAGGTGAGTGTTTGGGGCCTGTTGGCCTTTGACCAAGTTTTAAGAAAATATTGGTCGTGTTTGACCACTTTTGGGACTTCGACAGGCTGGTCCAAGATGGAGCACCCAGGCAAAGAAGAGATCTTAGGATCTCACTCATTCTGTAGGCTTATGGACCCAACAAAGAGTTTTAGGGTTTATGTAACGAGACATGGGATTTCAACCCATGGGTTTACCCATATCTAGGCCCTTTTGTAAAAGTATATATAGGAAGGAATGTAATGTAGAAAGTAGTAGTTACTGATTGCCTTAGTGCATGACTAGTGGGATTTGTGCAAAGAGTTTGTTAAGGCTTGCGGAGCTAAGTGTATGTGTGTTGTAAGTTTCTCTATGCTACTAAGGAGTTGTCTTGGTGCCTTGACCTAGTTTTGGGAAGGAGGATCTCATGTGTAGCTCGCAGATCTCTTGTCCTCTGCAGAGTTGGGATCTATGGCTTTATGCATAGGAGAATATGAATGTAAGAAGATTGGAGACTAATAAAGAAGAAGAAGAAGTTGGTGGACTATTGGCACAGAGGAAGAACTAGGGTTCAATGCTACAACAACGCACCAAAAAAAAGCTAAATACCGACCCTTTCGGCAACACCTGGGAAGCATATGAAGTCTCACCCAAGGTAGCATCAGGGGTGGTTTTAGGACTTAGATGTCTGCAAACTTAGATGGAACATAGATCTGTGATTACAAATTAACATAGAAATCAACAGTTATCATTCATCAATATCCAATCTTAGTTACAACGCAGTTAAACCCTTACAAATTATCACAATATTCATTTAGATATAAGGTATTTAAGCACTAAGCATGTGTACATAAGTCATATCTAACATCCATCCATATTATTAAGAACTAAGAATCAATAGATCATTCATATATATTAAAGAACTAGGAAAATAAACACATAAACAAATCAATACATCGCACAAAGCATATCAAAACAACATGTACATGGTTCACCCCCACCCTGGGGCTACATCCACCAACTCTTCTCTTCTTTATTATCTTTGGTCAAGCTTATTACAGGCACATAGCATCCAAGTTCTACTCTACAAAATATAGGAGATCTATATGCACTCCGTCAGATCCTCCTTCTTCTAGCTAGGGTATAGCACAAATCCTTCACATAGTCTCTTACAGTTACTAGCACTAGCCTTGCAAGCCTCACACAGTATGCACAAAGCACTTACAACTCTTGATCACATAGATCTGACTCTAGAACTTAGCACACTAGCCTCTCGGTCTCTTTGTTACATCACCTAGCTACTTATTTATACCTTACAAAATAATCCTAAACATGGGTAAACGCATGAGCCGACATCCCATACCCATTACATAATATGAAATCCCAAAAATGGCCCTAAAAGGGGTTGAGATCCCTCGATCTCCGCTTCATATTGCACTCTTCCTTCGATAGCCTATCGAAGTCCCAAAATTTGGTCAAACATGACCAAGAATCCTCAAAACTTGGTCAAGGGCCAACAAGCCCCCAACACTCACCTGTGACTCATTCCGAGTCACTCTGATCTGACTAGTTCTGCTTCAAAAGCCTCGAGCTTGGCTTGATATTCTTCAACTTGTTGTTGTGCCACAACCTCTTGTTTATCAAACTCTTGGATGAATGCTTTATTGACAAGTCCCTCTAGGCATTGTTCAACTGTAGTGATGACTTGCTCCAGTTCCGCTCCTTGACCTTCGATATCTATGAACAGTTGGTAAGCCTCATCCTGTACAGGTTGGAGCCTTTGAGTTACTTCCATTACCCTGCTCTGAATAGTGTGGACCTGTTGTTGAGTAGTGCGTTGCTCTTGGGATCGCCTCATTCTTTCCACAGCTGATAGGGGCTTCAACTACCCCTGTATTGTCTTTGCTTGCTTCTTCGATTCCTATAGCTGTGAATCCAGTGCCTTCAATTATGGATTCTCAGTGAGTCTATCATACGTTTGGGCATTGCAATCACTCAATTTCTTGCATTCCAAGGAAAAGACTTTTATTCTTTCAACTGCACTTCAATTAGTTTCTTTTGTTTGATCCCTTACATCCTGCGGGGTGTCGGGCAGGCTGTATAGCTCCAAGTCTGTTATTCATTGTTGTAGTTGTTGGATAGCTTCTATGAGATTTTCTACTTGGTGCATGATTTGGTCTTCTGCCTGTGGTTCTAATCCTGTCATAAATTGGAGGGCTCCATTGACTGCTTCTTTCACTTCGAGTTGCTCTACAAGTAACTGTTCTTTTTCTTGTTGCATCTGTTCTTTCTCTTCTTCAAACTTTTCCTAGAGAGCAACCTTCTCCTGTTTTGCAATTCTGTTTTGTTCTACAAGTACTCCTTGCTCTTTCTTCAAAGCCTGGGTGGCTTGTTCTACCTCTTCTTGTGCACAACAAAGGCGAGCTTCGACTGCATTATCTAGTCAGCGGAGTTGGGCTAGCTCTTCTCCAAACTCTCATTCTCTTGATGGCAGGGGCACATTGGACACTGCGTGGATGGGTTGAAGGGCCTACTGTACCCCTCAGAGGTTGACCTTAATTCTGTCATACATTTCCTCTTTCTTAGCTTCTTGTTTCTCCATAATTTCTAGTGAAGCATCATTTAGGGATGCTATGATGAATTCAAAATCATCAGTAGTGAGCACAGTCTTCATCTTGGTCATGGTGGCTTTGGATTTATTTTGAGAAGAAGGTTTTAGGGGAGAAACCTTCCTCTTCTTCAGGGGATCAACCTCATCTCTAGGCGGTGTTACTTCACCTTTCTTATATTCAACTCCTTTGCCATTTATCTCTTCTACTTCGTCATCACCCCCTCGGTTAGGTGATACTGAAGCAGTCTTTCCTGAGGTGTTTCTTAAGTCTTGGGCCTCTTTGGTCTTCTTCATTCTGCTGGGTATGGGTGTATCATGTTCTTTATGTGTGGTCTCTGGGTTGTCAGGGTCAGAGATCTCTGTAGGGTTTGTCAGAATAAGGAGGTATGTCGACCAGTCCTTAGTGATATCCTCAAGGTCCTCTTCCATGATTTTGTAGTATGAATGAAGTTGTTCCTTATGTTCATTGGCTAATGCCGTAATGTAGATGAAGTTTCTATATGTGCATAAATTCATCATGGGTTGGAACCTTTGTAAGTTGTTTGGATTCATGTGAGGTTCAACTTCCATGGATCTCTTCAGCTGAAGTTAATATGTGTGAAAAAAAGCGTTCGACTTCCACTATTTGTTCATATGACTCGAGTACCATAGTGTGGTGAAATTCACAGCAATAGAATCGAATGGTTAAATATCTAGAAAGGTTGCACCTTTCAGCATCTCCCAGAAAAAAAAAAGCGACGAGGATCAGGAGCCAACTAAAGTGAAACTCGTAGCCCTAATCCTGTGCTTCACGGAAATATAGTTCTAGCTGATTAACTAGGTACTTCACCTAGTTCATCTGTAGACCTTCCACACACTTCCCTATGAGGTCAATGACAAAACCTATGACCTGCTTAGGTCTATTCTTCCTTAATAACTTTCCATCTATTAACTGGAAAGCTAGGCGTACTGCACCATTCTAGATGGAGGCTACCTTGTAGCCTCGTGTCCCCTTTTCAACATTTTCATATGTATCCTTGATCTTCTATGCTAGTGCATGATTTGTGGCTTTTCCTAAATAGAAATAATGTCGGTCAAGTCCTTGCATACTTAATCTTGTGATCCTATGGATCAACATTGGATATACTATGATATGATGGTTTAGTCATAAGTAGCCGCCATGGTCACATGAAAGCAATATCTTGACACAAGCATTGAATTCTTGGTGACATCCAAAGTGTGGGATTTTCATTATGTTTACCATGGTGGACTATGCAAGGTTCATCATCCATGGCTGGGGGATTATCTTTGAGTTCTTCCCCTTCATCCTGGTCAGGTATTGATATAGAGGGAGCATACTATAGTTCTTTTGATATATGAGATTGAAGTCATTGAACTTCAATGTTGTGATCTTGTCCTACTGCACTCGAACTGCACGTATCACCTTTAGGAGGTACGCAGTAACCATGGTGTAATCGAAATCTCTTGGCACACTATCAAGACTCACCATGCTGGCTAGAAGTGGGATGTAATTAGGAAATATGTTCAGGATCAGCTTTGCATTTGCTAGGTCATGTCTGTGTTTGGTTCTCTTTTCCACTGATGGTTGGGATGGTCCAACTCCATAAGAAGTTGACATAAAGGCTTGCACTCCTCTTGTCGATGTCTCTTGTACACCCATATACATCACTCTTTTAGACATGACTCTCTCATTCATGAGGTCGATGAGTACTTTCTTCACAGACTCTTCGAGTGAGCTAAGTTCTTCGAACATACACGCTCCTGGTTGAATATCTCATATTCGAAGAGTAACTTCTCAATGAAAATGGATGGATGGAAATAGTGCAATGATCATTGTGTAAAATCAACTATTTTGCAGGCTCAGATAGCCATGGTAGGAAAAAGTTTTGTCATTGCATGGTGTGACAGGATAAAGAGATAACTTGGCAACAAATCTCTTGAAACAGGTGAGAAACCTTCATCAACTCAGTTCTGTCTATTATGGCACTCTCCCAATGGTCTGTTGGCAAAATTTCTGACCATAAATGCCTTTCTACCCATTTAGGCCATCAGTGTAATGGTTATATTGTTCCTAACAACTATATTTCTTCTCCATGGTGAAGTGCCATGTGATGGTGCTTTGATATTCTGATGATGTTTGCAAATTTTCCTTCTGCAAAGTTCCCTCAGGAACCTTCTGTAACTTTTCGATATTAGCTCTCTTATTACTTAGTTTTCTATCCTTATTTCTAGTGAGATTCATCTCAAAATTCCTCTTTCTATTCTGATTTTTATCTTCTTTTGGCAGAGTAACTTCATGTTGTTGAGATTCTTTCCTAGAAATTAGGGGTAATACTTCATTTGTATTTGGAATAGGTACTTTAGTCTTCTATGGGTATTCTAGTGTTCTTCCCACTTCAATATCCAAGTCTCTAGTTTTAAATATCTTCGGTCGGTTCCCATGTTCTTCAATCAAGTGTGCGATCCTCCTAGTCATGAAATATTTCAACTCTTGCTTCTTTTTTTCTAAGACTTCTTCTTCTTTCCTTTTGGCCTGATCTCCTTCAATTCAAGGTTTTCCTAGTAACATAACAAATGGAGTGATGTTCTTAATAAATTTAACAACTTCAAATTCTTCCTTTGTCGAAGTTCCATGAGTACCCATAGATATATGTGTAAGTATTCCACATAGGGTTATCAACTTTCCTCTAAATAATCCTATTCCTCCCAATGAATGAATCATAGAAAAATCCTCTAAAAGTTCCCAAGTTCTTTCTGTCATGATATTTACCCGTGTTTCCTCATCCAGAACACAGTTAATGTCGAAGTCTCCTATTCTTGTTTCAATGCACTCTTTTTCTTTGAAGATCCCTGATAAGCTAATATATCGGTGGTCATTCAGGGTTTCTTTCATCTGTAGCAATACTTTTTCTAATTCTTTCCGGGGTTCTGTCATGGTTTCAATTTTTGGATCTACCTTAGGGTTTTCTTTGTTCATATTCATCCTTTCAAAATTAGCAATCATTCTAGGGCAATCCAAAACTTCATGGCCCATAGMTTTGCAACAGAGGTAACTAGGTCTTCTTCCAGGGTATTCCTTAGCCAAATGTCCTGGTTTTCTACAACTGTAACAAAGGGTTAATCATCTCTTTCTCTTAAATGATCCCCAACCTTTCCTGTACTATGCACCAAGATCGTGGTAACTAACCTGCAACAAATTCTTTCTAGGATCCTGCATCCATTTGTTAGTCCAAACATTCTCTCTATGCATAGGTATAACATATCTTTCACTATTCTTATCAGATCTAATCATATCAAATCTTCTTTCTTCTATCAGTGCCGTAGTTTTCAAGCTAGGACAAATCTTATCAAACATACCTAGATCCATACTTTAAAAACAAAAATTTCTCCTAATCTCATCTTCAACAGAGCACAAAGCTCCCCGATCTAAAAATTTTCACTATTCTTACCTCTATCAGAGCACAAAGAGTTCATATCTTACCTTTTTTCTTCAAATCAGATTTCTTTTCTTAGCATAGAGCTTCATAGATCGAGTAGAACACTGCACACTAGAGAGACAGATCTATGCACAAAGATTATTTTTCCTCAGTTCCCAGCAATCACAGTTTCAAGTCGGATCTTTGGAGAAAGCTTATTCTTCCTCAGTTCCCAACAATCACAGTTTTAGGTCTCAACAACGGAACCATTTGCCGACACATTGGCAGACCTAGGGTTCAACACTAGAACAACACACCAACAAAACCCTAACTATCGGCCCTTTCGAAAACACCTATGAAGAAAATGAAGTCTCACCCAAGGTAGAGGTAGGGCTGGTTGTAGGACTCATATGTTTGCAACCTTAGTTGGGACATTTATCTATTATTAACACTTAACGAGAACTCAACAATTATCATTCATCAATATCTAGTCTTAGTTACAGCGCAATTAAACCCTTATTACAGATTATCACAATATTCATTCAGATCTAAGATATTTAAGCACTAAGCATGTGTACATAAGTCATATCTAACATCCATCCATATTATTAATCACTAAGCATCAAAATATCATTCATCTATATTAAATCACTAAGAAAATAAACACATAAACACATCAATACATCGCACAAAGCATAGCAACACAACATGTACGTGGTTCGCCGCACCCTGGGGCTACGTCCACCAACTCTTCTCTTCTTTATTTTCTTTGGTCAAGCTTCTTACAAGCACATAGCATCCACTTTCTACTCCATAGAAGATAGGAGATATGCACACACTTCTCTAGATCCTCCTTCTTCTAGCTAGGGTATAGCACAAAGACTTCACATAGTCTCTTATAGTTACTTGTACTAGTTCTGCAAGCCTCAAATAGTATGCACAAAGAACTTACAATTCTTGATCACATAGATCTGACTCTAGAACTTATTACACTGGCCTCTTGGTCTCTTTATTTCATTTCCTAGCTACTTATTTATACATTACAAAATAGGCCTAAACATCGGCAAACCCATAGGCCGACATCTTGTACCCATTACATAATCTTGAATCCCAAAAAGGGCCCATTACATATTGTTGTTTAAGTTCTCTATTAATTGTTGTAATCACAAATTTGTGTCCCATCTTGGTTGTATAAACCTGAGTCCTGCAACCTCCCATGCCTCTACCTCGGGTGAGACTTCATCTTCTTTGCAGGTGTTTCCGAAAGGGCCGATAGTTAGGATTTTGATGGTGCATTGTTGAAGCATTGAACCCTGGGTCTTCCCTTGTGCCAACATTGAAAAATTGATGGCTTCCTCCCAATAATCAATACTTAATCCTTTATATTGGATCATACAATTATCCATTTCCTTTAATGTGAAATTCTTTCCTTCAACAACACCATTTTTCTATAGTGTATGTGGAACAATATGTTGCATTTGAATGTCCCTTGTGGTGCAACAAATTGTAAATTTTTTTTCCACATATTCATCCCCATTATTTGTTCTTAACTTTTGAAGTTGATGTCCATATTAATTTTCTACAAGGGCCTTGTAGGACAAAAACTTGTCAAAAAATTCACTCTTAAGTTTTAAGAAGTAAACTCAAGTGGATTTCAAGAAGTCATCAATGAAGGTTAAGAAATACTTGCACCCATATAAAGAAGGAGAAGAAAGATGAACACACAATTCACTATGAACAAGCTACAAAGGGGCGAGGTGTGCCAAGAGGCACATTTGTCAAAAATATACTGATTATGATTGTTGAGAACACAATAAGAACAAGCAATATCTCTACAATAAAGGAGAGGAAGACTAGTCACCATATGATGATTACATACTTGTTGCAATGAGCGATAATTTAGATGACCAAACTCTTGGACACACTTACCACACTTAGAGGGAGGGGGTGAATGAGTGTGGGGATCTTTTTCCCAAAACTTCCCTCTTACACAAAAATTCCTTCGTTAACATTCAACATTTTCTCATTACTCAGTGATGTAATTTATAATCAGTTAGATGTGAATACATATCAGCAACATATCATCAACAAATCATCTCCACAAGGAAGACAAAGAACACAAGATGTATGTACAATTTTTCTTTTTATTGTGGACTTCAATCCAGGGGTTTTTTAGCAACAAATGAATAGGGTACAACTCTACAAGAGCACAATATCTATATGCAAGACTCATATTACATTCTCAGCACCAACTGAGATGAGGAAACAATCCTCAATAGATATCAACCTGTCAACATAAACAAGTGCATCAACCATGCACCAACCTGTGCCAAACAACCTGTAATCAACCTGTACCATAAACAAGTGCATCCATACATATACCAAGTATATACCAATCATGTTTCAACTACTCACCAACAATGACTCATCAATATGTACCAACATCATCAACTATACACCTCATGTATGTGCCAACTCATCAACTGCTTGTCTCAACCATGACTAGTTTTGGATTAGTCAACAACCCAACTTGAAATAATCATAAATTTGTACCTGTAATGAATAGAGATATGAAACTGATATACAATGTTATTCAATTTGTTTTATTCAATTCCTCTAGGTGGCACTACTTGGAACCTCTTAGAAAAGGATTTATAGCAAAAATGGCATACCTTGTTGAATTCTGGCTTATTCTAGAGAGTGACCTTGTAGAGAGTGCCCCGCATAAAATATCAGTTGAATTGATCTCAAATTGTTTTAAAAAATAATAAATAATATACCCTAACCAACACATTTGGTCTCATTTAATTTGGATCTTTTATGAAGAAGTTATGACGTTTGTACCTAAAACACTTGTTTTTGACTAGTTTCAAGACTAGCCACAAGCCCTATTTTCCACGGAGTGTAACTCCCAAAATGCAACGACCCACAAGATGAATTTGTTATCACAAATACTTGGGTATGTTTTCTCAATGGAATGGAAATTTCATGCTCTGAATCATTATAGAAAAAAAATTTATATAAAAAATGGTGAGATAACCTATAAATAACATACCTTAGAAAGCATCATCAAAAGAATTTATCCTCCCTTCAATTCCGGCCCTCTTTTCTTCACCTTCCTTATGAAATTTGGCTTGGATATCCTTGGTTACCTCAGTCACCTATATATCTTCAATATTCTCAAGTGTTCCACACCAAAAATTCTCAAGAAGCTCTCACAAGAAGCTCTCGATCAATACTCCAAAAGATATTCTCACAAGAAGCTCTCCATTGATTCACAAAAAGGATGATCTACAAGAGACCATTGCTATGTTATTTATACTTTCATCCTCTAGGTCACTTAACCCATTTTTAGGTCACTTAACCTATTTTCCTTATTTTAGAAATTTCTCCAATATTTTATCATTTAAATATTCCTTCTTGATTTTCTCATCTTACTTTATCATTTGTCCATTTTTTCACTTCTCTTTATTATTTAAATAATCCACCTTGACTTTGTCACCTTACTTTATCATTTAAATAATGATTTCTTCTTTTAGGTCACTTAACCTATTTCCCTTATTTTTAGGGTTAACCACTTTCCATAAATAGAAGGCTCTCCAATACTTTATCATTTAAATATTCCTTCTTGATTTTGTCACCTTACTTTATCATTTCTTGATTTTGTCACTTCTCATGATTATTTAAATAATTCACCTTGACTTTGTCACTTTACTTTATCATTTAAATAATGATTTCTTCTTTTAGGTCACTTTGACTTCTTTGACCTTGGGGACTTCAAGCCTTCATGTGGGGGTCCTTCATCTTCATAAGGCCATAACTGTCAAACCATGAGGAGTTATGTGACATTCCACATACCACCGGAAATGGCATGACAAGCACTATCGATCTAGGATAGTTTCACCAACAATTTCCTTGATCTTTATCTCATTACTCCACATACAAGAATGGGTCCTCCAACCATTCTTCTAGGATAACTCAATCCGTAAAGCGTCTTCCCATGAGGGATTTCACCATAAGGGGACCACTTTGGAGTTCATCCATTTGTGCACCTTATAAATCATGATAAGAAAATAATGAGAGCAAGGTTCCTCCAACCATTGTTCTAGGATAAATCAATCCGCAAAGCATCTTCCCATGAGGGATTTCACCATAAGGGGACCACTTTGGAGTTCATCCATTTGTGCACCTTATCAATCATGATAAGACAATAACGAGACATCTATACATTTTTCCAACAATGCATCATATTCTAATGAAACCACAACGATCAATCTTCATCATGTATCTATGACAACTCATTGATCCATCTTCATCTATGCATTCTCATCAAGGAAAATAAATATTATATTACATCAATAATCAATCAATCAATCCTTTTACATCAATCAATCACTTGACATGAATCAATGACATCAATCAATCAAACCATTGGCATTAATGACAACATGATCCAACACAAACCTCTCATGCCAAATTTTTTTCAAGTCATCACTATGAGAAACAAAAAATGATGGAAACTATGATGACCCAAAGTTTTCAAACTTGTACAACCTGGTAATATCATCGACAATTCTAGTTTCTAGAACATATGTAAGATATTTTAAATCCTTGATTACAGCTTGGTGAGGTGAAAAATCTACATTTTTACCTTCACCTGAATGGGTGATCTGATACATTGATAGAATGTTGTCGGAAAGACTTGGAACACACAATACATCATTAAAATGGCCATTATATACTTGAATTGATGCAGACCCTACAACACTAGGAGATATATAATCACCAACAAATATTTGTTTTGTGTTGCATTCATTTGGAGTGGAAAATATGGCTTTATCCTTAGCCATATAATAATATGCTCCATAATCAATAATCCACTAATCATAAGATGTTGTTTTTTACTCTCTCTTCCTACTCTTGGGATGACCTAGGTTCAAATATAAACATTTTTCTAGCAAAAACCTCTAAAACTATCGACCTTCCTCGTAAAGAAGAAGGAAACAGAGTGCACATAGTACATTGCACAGTCTCACCTGATATATCTCTATGGGTGACTGCAATGCCTATATGATTGCATTATAGGAAAGTGGGGATATGGGATTGTACTGATCTTTCCCAAGCTTTAAATTGATTCCTCAATATATTATTATAATTATGCATTCGTATGTTAAGCCTAAGCATGCATTCTCGTAGATCTAACGTATAACAAATCTCATAGAATTATCCATTCATCCATTCATAGTCTAACTACTCACAGAAGGCAAATATGGAATAAACACAACACATAACACAGGTTTTATTGTGGTTCACCGCATCGTGGGATACATCCACAAATATTTGGCTTCTTATGCTATTTTGTTTAGATTTTTGTAATATATAGCACCACACACACTACAATTTCGTTTATACAATCACAAAACAGATTCTACAACCTCTGTGAGACTGACTGGATCACACCAAGCTCCTGAGCTTGAGATATAAACCTCAAGATCTAAACACTTGACTCTCCTATAGCTCAACAACTTACAAAATTATATCAGATCTTACAATAGTTCTCCTACCCAAATAGAACGAAAATCAGGAATCAATACCAAGATAAACCATGACTTATACCTCCTAGGTACTTATTTATACTAATTTTCAGATTATCATCCGTTACAATATCTTACAAAAAACCTAACCCTAACATGGTTAGGTTTTCTTCCATGCGTTCCTTGCATGATTTCCTCCTTTTCATGCATATTTTCCTCGCACATGTTGTTTTTCCTTCCAACTGTCTTTTTCCAAATTAAGCTTTAATTTAGAAAAATGGACTTTTCCTCAAAATTGGTCTGTGCCAAACATGCCCCAAACAATGACATGTGGCTCATCCCAATCCACCTAGGCAGATCGTGCTCCATCGACAACCTCTTCTAGGTTGTGGAACTTGTTTGCAAGTTCCCTTCCTCTTTCCTAGACCTGTGCAACCTTCTCCCTAAGTGCCTCCAGTGCTTGTGTTGTGATCTCCTCCTATATCATTGTTTCACACTCTGCCTATGCTTGCACCATGCTCTTATTATCCTCCTCCAATTACGTGATCATCTCCACTACTTTCTCTTGAATGGGTTCCATCTACACTTGTCTTTCCTACTTCTACATCTGTGTTGCTTTTAAATCGGCCTGCAACTTATTCATATGGCGTGTTCCTTTCAGACTCTCTGTGATACTCATTGTCTTAGGCCTCTACTTGAGGTCTTGGATTGCTGCACTTACTTTTCAATCTTCCTGATCCCACTGCTAGACCTTATTGTCTTCCTCCAACTCTTTCCAAAGTTGTGCTGCTCTGTCATACAATCTTGCTACTGCGATGAATTGTCTTTTCATCTCATCCATTTGAATTGCAAATTCCCGGTTCCTTTGCACCTTCACCTCTAGGGGATTCATTGGATTGATATTTTATTTTAGTGCCTCAATATCTTGATGATATTGTTCAATTATTTGTGCAATGAGGGAAATATTTTCCTCAGCACTTCAGTCTATTTCTTCTGCGCTTCTCGAGATTCAATTGTATGACGTTGTCAATCCCTTCTCTAGCTTGTCTGTGCATTCTTTATCCTCCTTGGTTTTGATATTGACCTTCTCAACTACCAATTCTAAGACTTCCTTTCCACTAATAATATGTTGTAACTCTGATGCGTCTGTTCTTGCGTGCGACTACACCTCCTATGTGACACTGAATTGAAGTACAGTGCCTTGGTTGGTATCCTTTCCATTACCAAATCAACTTGCACCAGATCCATCAATGGTGTATGGGCTACAATCTCATCCATATACAACATGTTGGATGTAATATTGAAGTTTGGGATTTCCTACGCTATAGTTTGGATGGTATCTTAATCGCCTTTTGCATCCCTTGCCTCTGCTTTTGTTGCTGTGGGGAAGGACTATGTTCCCCTTTCAGGCCTATGCTCTGCTTTCATATGCTCTAGGGCCTGCATGATGTCCTCCAACTCATATTAAATTCAACCTCTTTGTTGTTCGGCGTCTTCAAACTTCTCAAATGCATGCTCCTATACTTTCTCTACCATGAGGTCAGAACCATCCTCAGTAATCATGTATTCAGGAAGTTGCTTGTGTGCCTTGGCCTTCTTACATGACCCACCTATGTGTATGATTGGTCTCTTGTCTGGCCCTATTTCCTGTGGTGTATTTGTCGAAGGGGCTTATTGTGTATTTGTATCCCCCATTACATGTTCTCCTTGCACTAGGGAAGTTTACTTTCTTCCTACCTGCGCATCTTTATTTGGCGAACTCCCCTTCTTCTGATACTCTGACTTATGACTTGGTTTCATATTTTTATGCATATTGCAGTCTCCTACAGGTGTCTTAGATCCCCTTTCTTAGACCTTCGTTCTTGTGGGAACTTCCTTACCCATAACTGAGATCTTCTAGTCATCCTACCAATCGTGCATCACCATTTCTACATCCTCTCTGTTGATATAGTATTGAAGTTGCAACCACTCCTTGGTTGGATCCCTACGTGCTTGTATCCACATGGTGTGGCACGTGGCTCTAAAATTTTCAATATCTTGTTATTGCATGAAAACCTTTGGAGTGATCCTCCATGTTTTTGCTATGATTTCTTGGATGTCATTGAAGTACCCTGCAAATGTACCTACATTGATCCAAGTGGATATTAGTGGCTACCCACCTATTCCAACTGGCTCCTCGTGTTTTTTTTTTATTCAACACATCTTTTTGTACTTATTTATAATTGTGAGTTCTACACTTATGGGGTTGTCTGAAGCCTCACACATTCTCCAGGCAGATACGGGCGGCCTCTCTCTTAATAAAACTGGATTATTTTGTATGTTTTCATGTTAGCACATCTTGTTGTACTTCCACGACTATTTTGGGGCCCTAATCGTTGTGTTTTTGACATGCCACAGTCATACTATAGACATATTCAAAGTGTGATGGAGAAATCTACAGTTCTCTGAAAGACCTTTTCAATGGGTTATCACGTGCTTAAATCGAAGGTCCTATGCAAAGGTTATGACCCTAGGAAGTTGAGGTACCAAATTACACCAAAATACCCATAGGGCCCACATGATTTCTGGTGTTTCACTTTCTAGGGTTAGGTTTTTGAATGTCTAGGGTTTTGACATTCATGAGTAATATGAAAAGGGCCTATGGAGCCTCATTGTAATCCATTCTACTCATATGGATGCACCTAGAAGCCACATCTTTTCTCAAATATAACTACCATCATTAGAGAAAGTTTTGGTTCTGTAGTTTTACAGTTTCAACCTATTTCATTATTTAATAGAAGACATTGTTCACTGGATATTTGTGTTATTATTCCTATCTCCGTGTTTATTGTATTCAGTCTATTAATCAATTCGTTCCTCTCCTACATATGGATCAGTGGTATCCGAGCGGTCTTCTCTTCATTTATTTTTCTTCTTGCATGTCCCTGACAAGGTCTAGGTACAAGAAGTAGTGACTCGAGCAAATCGAGCCATTACAATATCGGTCGTGCCAAGCCCGACAAAAACCCATGGGAGACGAAAATAAATATGATGGAGAATGATATCCTATTAAAATGTTTCTCGAGGAATCCCTCATGTGACAAAGGAATAAAATCATGGACAACTTCGTGCAGATCCTTCGATGGTTTCTCATGGGAAAACATATTCATCAAGAAGCCATGCAACCCCCTTCAAGGTACCGGTAAATTTTTATATTCCATTATTTGAAGGAATGATAGATGAGGATGTTGTATATAAATGGTTAAATCTACTCGAAGGATATTTTTCGGTCCATAATTTTTATGATAGGGAAAAGATCACTTTTTCACTCCTCAAGGTTGTTCCCCATGTTAAAGGTTGGTGGGATACTTACTTCAAGAAAAGGGTTGTGGATGAATATACAATTTTTGTGGTGGCCCCTACATGGGATTCCTTTTGGGATGCCATTAAAGAATAGTACTTCCCTGTTGGAAGCTACGAGGACTAGTACACCAAATGGACCACCCTATGTCAAGAAAGGGACCAAACAATACCCAAATTCACCAATATTTTCCATACCCTACACACCAAATTGGGTATCAAATATTCTGAGCATCATCTGGTGCTCAAATACCACATCTATTTGCATAGATACATTCAAAGAAAAATTGAGTTCCTAGACATCACCTCATTGGGAACAACTTATAGATACACTGTCAAAATCAAGAAACAATTTAAGAAGAAATGATGAGAGTTTGGATCTGGAAACCTCTCACAGCCGAAGCAGGGAAAAGGTAACCCCAAACCACACAACAAGGGACCAAGTTGAGATGGTCGCCCTCAGGTCAATCCATCCAAACTACAACACAAGAAGGGCAACGAGAAGACGAAGAAGGAAATGGGAAAATGGTGTGAGTACCATAAAATTCCTTGGCACAACACTGACAAATGTCGCTCCAAGCAGTCCCTCATTGATGATCTGAAGGCTTCCAAATCAGAGGTTAGTTCTGATTCAGATTCAAATCCTGAAGGAGGGAAGCAATTTATTGATGTTAAGCCCAGTTCCACAGTCGCTACCACTAATGTCTAGCCAAGAGAGCCAAAATAACCATAGGAAGGGGAACGCATATTTTATTCACAGATGTGGGTCAAAGGGGGTCCGATTCATTTAATTTTCGACAACGTTAGTCAAAACAACTTGATTTTAGTAGACGTCATGAAGAGACTGAACCTACCAATGACACCGCACCCACATCCCTACACCATTGGATAGCCTTGTTAAGGAAGAGATATTCATCTCAGCCAATAATGTCATCTTCCCTATGGCATCAAGCCTTTCAAAGATGAGGTATTATGTGATATTTCTCCCCATGAAGTTTGTGATGTTCTTTTCGGACAATTATATTTTTGAAATCGTTATACTGTGTATGAGTCTAGACCCGGTAGTATTTTTGTTTTGTAAGTTAGAAGATATATTAGATCCTACTAAGAAACAAAAATTATAGCTATCATGCTATCCCAAGAGGCTTTGGAAGCATCTCCCTGGTGGGAAACTAATGTTGCCACATGGCCATTAAGGTTTAAAGTGTCCATGCAAAACTTAAAAAAACTGTAAATAGCATAAAATGTAAAGTACTAGATCTAGGATACCACATAGGGCGAGAATCCTGTAAGCTAGACTGTCCATGAAGAATTCAAAAAACTGAAAGGAGAAAAACCTGTATAATCCTAGAGCTAAGAATCCACACAGGGTGAAAACCTTGTAAATTATATTGTCTGGAGACATAAAAACCTGGGAAACCTGAGCAAGATGAAGTTAACCAGATTTGTGGTTGAGCCTCTTCTCATTCCTTCAGTCTTGCGTAGTGTCCTTGCCTAGAGTACATGTGTCCAGAATAATTTGTTGGAGATACCTTAGAAGAGACATCAAAAGATCCTCATGAAGAATCCAGTCTTATTCCATATTTTGAATCTCTTTGATGGCGCCATTGAAATATTTAATTGCATGCTGGATGAAATCCAAAGACTCCTTCATAGGTTCCAACCCAACGTACCAGGTGCAAGCAAATGAGGGTGGAGGGGGTGGAGGAAAATTAGAGTACGAGGATGGGGATTCGACTGAGGGGAGGGGGAAGAAAGAAGAAGAAAGAGGGGATGAAAGAATGGGGGGAGTAGAGGGTGGAGGAGGGCACGGTGGAGGCTGGAGGGGAGACGACGGCTCTAGGCTGAGATTTGGAGAAAAGCCCAGGGAATTTCCATGGCTATCAAATCATTCAACTCTACAGGCATAATGAGAAGACAAGGGAGGTAATTATGGAGTAGTGGCTCGTTCGGGAGGGTGGTTTGGAGAGGTGGCTCTATTTGAGGCATGGGGGAGCTTGGGGGTGGAGGCACGAGCAGAGTCATGAGGTAATACTTAAAGAAACTACTTTCCATGACCCCTCGAGCCTCTACCTCTTACTGTGTAGTAGGCCACCCCCCACTTAGATTTACCCTTAAGGTGAGGAATCAGGGGAGACACTGAAAACCAGAGGTAGATATCGAGGCAACTATTGAGCAAAGGAGAGGGTTCGAGCTAGAACCAAGAACAAATGTGTACTAAAGGATGAGTGCTAGTTTCAAGGAAAAATGAGCCTAAGAGAGCCAAGGATGGTGAAAGGGTAGAGGAAAAATGAACCATAGGTAAAAAAGTTAACATTCTGGAGGATGAGGGAAAGATGAGGGAGGCTGAGAGCTCAAATGAGCCATGGCTTTTTAGGGTTTGGGCCTAAAACTAGTGAACCAGCAAAGGTGATGGGACTAGGCCTACATCTAGCCCATTGCATTTACCGATCTCGCTAAATGGAGCACCAAAGAATTAAACTGAGCCGAGTGCAATTGAATGCATGGATGCGTTGAACGAGGATTTAATTGCATGGAGTAAAGGGAGAGGTGAGTGTGGGCTGAGTTGTCACGCAATGGTGAGAGTTGTGGACAAGTGTCTACCCGACTGGCCATCCACTTTTCATTTCTGATAGAACCCCATCTGGGGGTCTAGACCCCACAGTGTTATTATTACTTTGGGTAAAAAATTGTACAGGATCCTAAAGGTGGCACCGCCTACTACTATTTCTTTAATCTTTGTTAATAAATTTAGTAATGTCATTTCATAGACCGAAAAGTTTGTCTTATTTATGATCTATGCTCACTGTAAGTAGAAGGTTGCCTCCACATCCATGGACTCTACACAATTCCTCCTTTTTCAATAGAAGCAAGTGGACAGGATTGTGGAATATTACTAAGACATCTTTGCCTCACCTACAAGGGTATCGACAAACTTCCAAGTCAAGCATCCAATTGATCTGACCCCCGACGCACCTCTACCTAATGGACCAGTCTATCAATGCTTGATGATGGAGAATGATGAAATTAGGCATCATATCCAAGATCTTCTTAAAAAGGGGCAAATCAGACTCAAATCCTCCCCTTCCGGAAGTCCAATTGTATTGGTGCAAAAGAAGGATGTGACTTGGGGACATTGCATTGATTACAAAGCCTTAAACAAAATCACAGTCAGGAACTACTACTCCATTCCCGGGATCGATTACGTTCTTGACCAACTGAAGGGGGAAAATTTCTTTAGAAAGATTGACCTGAAGTATGGCTACCATGAGTCTCCCATCGAACCAACTAATGTCTGAAAGATAACCTTCAAGTATAAAGAAGGTCTCTACAAATGGCTAGTCATGCCCTTTGGATTAAAAAATGCAACAACCACTTTCATGAGATTGATGGATGATGTATTGAGACCCTTCAGAAAATCCTTTGTGGTAGTATATTTGGATGGCATTCTCATCTTCAACAAAATGTGGGAGGAGAACATGCAACATAATCAACAGGTTTTGAGCACTCTGCGGCAACAAAAGCTTTATGCCAACTTGGAAAAATGCTATGTTCGCATGAACAGGGTCCAATACCTAGGATACATTATTGATGAGAATGGGGTACATTTTGATCCAACTAATATCCAAGTCATTTGTGACTAGCCAGCCCCGACCACACTTACCAAGCTTCGAAGCTTCTTGGGACTAGCCAATTTCTACTAACGGTTCATGTTGGGATTCTCCCATAATGCATGGGCCCTCATCCAGGTGACCAAGGGCAGGGGTAGGGCCAATTTTGTATGGGGAAAGGAGAAGCAACAAGAATTCGATGATCTGAAACATCATTTATGCTCGAGTCTAGTACTCTCCTTGACCAATTTGAAACAATCATTCAAGATTGAGACTAATGCATTTGACTATGTTGTGGGTGTAGTTCTCACTCAACAAGGGAATACGATGGCATACCATAGTGAGACACTCTCTGATACTATCTAGAAATACCCCACCTATGAGAAGGAAATGTATTCCATTGCACAAGCTTGCCATCAATGGAAACATTACATTGTAGGGAAAGAGACAATCATGCACACTGATCACAAGCCTTTTCAATTCATACAGACATAGGGGAAATTGCAGAACAATCAACATTATAAGTAGTCCACCTACCTACAAGAGTTCCATGTCAACATCAAGTATAAGATGGCTATCTCCAATCATGTCGCTGATTGACTCAATCGAGCTCCTGTGGCTGCACTCACCACTGTGCTCCATTAATGTGGACATGAAACATCAGAGTGTCCCCAACTTTACCAGCAAGATTCAGACTTCACCACTACATATCATCTCTTGGGTATAGGTGCCACTGTCACTGATTTTGACATACAGGATAGAATCTTATGCCATCTGGGCCATCATTTTTTTCCTACAAGCGAGCGTGAAAAGATGATTTGGGAAGCCCACTATAGTCAGGTGGCAACACATTTTGGCGTAGAGAAAACTATGGTCATTCTTTAGAAAAAAACTATTGGCCAAAAATTTGATAGGAAGTCAGCAAGTATATCAGATCTTTCACTTCCTGTGCCATTTCCAAGCCAACCATTAAGAAACAAGGATTATATACCCCTCTTCCTATTCTTGAGAAGTCATGGGAATCCATATCCATGGATTACATGTCTATTTTTTCATCCACCAAGAACGTAAATGACTACGTGTTTGTGGTCATTGATCAGTTTTCAAAGATGGCCATCCTCACAACATGTAAGAAGAATGTCACAATAGCATATACTTCCAAACTCTTCTTTGAACGAGTTTGGTTCCACTTTGGGATACCACAAACCATCATCTCCAACCGATACAACAGGTTCCTCAACACCTTTTGGTCGAGTCTCTGGTCTCTGTTGGACACCAAGCTCACAAAATTCACTTCTTTCCACCCCCAAACCGATGGCCAAACTAAGGTCGTCAATCTGATGATTGTGCACATCCTGCGCATGTACAAGTCCACACATCCCTGTACATGGGACAATAGTCTCTCATATGTCCAACACATTTACAACAGAGCTCTCCATAGTTCCACCGGCCATAGCCCATTTCAGGTGGGTCTAGGATTCCATCCCTTGGGACCCATTGATGTCGCACTTCCTCTTGCCACCACATAGACAAAATCTTCCCCTGATAAATCTGCGATCGACAAAGCCACTAGATTCATTGAGTAGATTCAACACATCCACCTATAGGTCCAGGATATTTTACATAAATCCAATGCTAAGTACAAGAAACACCATGATCAACATAGGGTACCACACGAGTTTCAGGTTGGAAAAACATCATGGTTACACTTGTATAAGGGGCATCTCACTGGGCCCCATCGAAAGCTTCACCCACTTCATTATGGGACTTACACTATCACCAAGGCTGTGGGTAGCATTGATTTTGATCTCAACACTCCACCCTTCCTTAGTTTTCATCCAATATTCAATGTGTACCTCCTTCGGCCATATTTTCCACTGTTATTGGACACCTATGAGATCCTCAAACCACTAAAACCAACATATCTCAACCCTGATTGCATGGAACAAGAATTCACCGATCAGATAGTGGACACAGAGGTCAAGGGAACTCACCAGCAATAGATCAAGATTTATTGAGTTGTCAAGGCAGGACAACTCCTCCACCAAGAAAAGTGGCTCACACGAGGCCAAATTCAACATAATTTTCCTCATCTGATGGGGTAAATCAACACAATGGAGACCATTTCTTCCTAAGGGGGGAGGATTGATCCAAGTGGATATTGGTGGCCACCCACCTATTCCAACTAGCTCCTTGTGTCTGTTTTTTATTCATCACATCTTTTTGTACCACTTTATAATTGTGAGTTCTACACTTCTGGGGTTGTCTGAAGCCTCATACATTCTCCAGGTGGATATGGGTGGCCTCTCACCTAATTCAATAGGATTATTTTGTATGTTTTCATGTTAGCACATCTTGTTGTACTTCCAGGGCTGTTTTGGGGCCCTAAATGTTGTTTTTTTTATGCGCCACAATTATACTGTTGATAGATTTAGAGTATGATGATGGAATGTGTAGTTCTTTGAAAGAACTTTCCAATGGGCTATCACTCACCTAAAACGAAGGTCGTATGAAAAAATTACGACCCTAGGGAGTTGGGGTACCAAATTACACCAACTTACCCATAGGCCCCACGTGACTTTTGGTGTTTCACCTTATAGGGTTAGGTTTTTGGATGTCTATGGTTTTGACATTCATGAGTAATATGAAAAGGGCCTATGGAGTGTCATTGTAATCCATTCTACTGAGATGAATGTGCGTAGCAGACACATCTCTTATTAGAGTTAGATACCACCATTCGAGCAAGTTTCAATTCTACAGTTTTACAGTTTCAGCCTATTTCATTATTTAATAGAAGATATTGTTCACTGCATATTTGTGTTATTCTTCCTATCTCTGTGTTTATTGTATTTAGTTTTTTAATCAGTTCATTCCGCTCCTAAATATAGATCATGCATTGCAACTTCTTCTCTCAGGGTCCGAAGTGATCCCCATTGAGGTATACCGCGTTGCGTAGAAATGACCTATGTTGTTGTAAAAATAAGAGTATGGTGGCTCCCTCCACCCAATTAATGTTATCATTATCAATAGCCAAGAATAATGGAATTCTGTCCCAAAATCGTGCACGTCTTTGTAGTCATCGAGGAATAGGTTTAATTAGATAAAGGGGCCCAACTAAGCATGGTTCCATTTGCGCACTCTGCTGCAGCTACAACAACCCCTACAGTGACTTCCTCATTGCGGCACTTTCTGAATATCTTGCAAGCCATAAGCTTTTTTTCCATTCTTGTGGCTATGTCTTAGATTCTTTTGATGATGATACCATGCGAACCTCTATCTATGCCATATGTTTTCTTCATCTCCTCGACGAGAGATTTCTACTTTATATTATTGTCCAGGTACTTCATGGGACTCTCTCCCATGGATGACATACCTGTGATGAAGGAAACCAACTCAACGTCTATTGAGACAAGTTCCTCCATCCATAAGATGCCTCCATGGAGGACCACCATTAACTTATTGATGTAGTTGTTAACCTCCTCCCCTCTGCCAAAATGGGGAATTTATACCAAGTTGAGGATACCTATGTTAGACAAGCTGGTTTCCCATGGATTTGTTTGTATTATAGGGTCGTCTAAGGGTCCTGTGCCTATTCTATCTCTGTATACCTACTGTGCAAATTCTGGGAATTTTCTAGCATCAGCCACATCATGGTCCAAATATTTCAACTTCTCTAGGTACCCCAAAAGTGTTGGCATGGTTTTCACTCCCTCTATAATGCACATTAGTACAATGGTTGCATCGAGATGATTGCGTGAATACCACACCATGGGATGTTTTCCCTTTTGTTTGATTGCCATGCTAGAGGTCCCATCCTCCACTTGCCTATGCTCTGTGCCTAAGTCTAGCTACCCGGTTAGGTATTCGACCAACCCTTCCTGCTGCTATGCAGACACTGCTTCTAGTTATGGTATTGACACCACAACCTCTGTGTGTGTGCTGGCTTCACCATTTGTTCTTTGGGCTTCTTCTACCCTTGCAGGTTGTTGTAGGTTGCATGCATCATCTGTTTGGATTCCCTGAGCACTATTGATTTCCATGGAATATTTTTTTGGGGCTTGTGTTTGTTCCTCCACCAGTGTAGAGATTTCTTGTTTGACTCGTGGTGAGGAAATTGCATCAACATCGACAAATTCCTCTCTCTGGGAAATTTCCTATTTGGCCTCCATGGTTTCATGAGGTGCTCCAACACTGCTATGGGTTTTCCAAATTGTTTGGATCGGTGTGCCCATATTTGGTGGTGTCATTGTGGGTATTTCTCATTTTTTTCCGAATGGGCTTCGACATGTTCAGACTTTACACTCGTCTATTTTCTTCTCCTCTGCGTGCTCTCTTTTGTTGCAAGTTTGTAATTTCATACTAAGTTGTATTATGCCTGTGCTTTCCCTTTATATAGAAGGTGTCATCAATGTTTTGAAGCTTCTTGGAGAATATTCCATGGCTATAATTAATGCCATAAATCTTTATGAGTACATTCCATTTAATTGTCATAAATATCGTCAGTTGGTGCCTTTTTTCCGTAACCATCATTTTCTGCCTTTCTGACCGTTTGTTCTTTTTCCAGTACAGTGAACTTTTTAAGTGCACTGTGCATTTCCACTATGATTTTTGTTAGTTCACAATGTTTTGATTTCTATTACTCATCTGTTGCGTGTGGATATTTTTCCATTTGTCGCACTGAGTCCAATTTTTTTGCGTACGATGTTTTCGAGTAGTTTTTGTATCTTCTCTATTTTATGTTTTTGTATTACTTTTTCCCTCTTTTTATCCTTTTTATTTATTTTTGTCATTTTTCTATCCTAGATTCTACTATATTACATTATGTACATGTCTTTCTTACTACACTGTAAATTTTAATTGTTAGGGGGTCAATTGTCCCTGTACAGTTTTAGTTGAATCTCGTTGATCATTCCCTTCAATTATGTTCCTTCTATATCCTTTAGTTGCACAGATCCCCCATTCGTGATAGTATTTATTTCATAGGTCCCTATCCAATCTATTCTAAACTTACCTAGATGTTTAAAACAATTATTGTAATAGAGAAAGACTAGGTATCCTTCCTGGAAACTCTTTCTCTTGATATGTCCATCATGCAAATCTTTGTCTCTTTCTTTCTGTACTTATTGATGAAATCATTCCAGAATCTTATCCTCTTCCATATCCATTAGTTTATTAATCATTTCCTTTACTGCATCTCTTTCTATCATGTCGGTAGTTGTTGCTACGTTGAGACTGGGTACCATAAATTCTAATGGTACTACTACTTCCTTCTCATACACCAACTTGAATGGTGTTTGTCTTGCCAACTTATTGCATGTAGTCCTGCATGACCATAGTACTACTAGTATTTTTAAATCTCAAGCATCCATGTTGACATTGCATATGTTTGTTAGAGCACTCTCCAAGAACTTATTGAAGGCTTCTACTGTTCCATTTTCCTGAGGATGGTAAGGTGTACTCTTCTGGTGATAGACGTCAAAATCCTCATTCATAGCCCTAATAGTGTTGTTGATGAAGTGAGTACCTTGGTCACTCATCAATATTTTTGGACATCCAAATATGGTGATCACTTTCTTAAATAGGAGGCGCGTTGTTGTCTCTACACTACAGTCTTTGATTGGTGTTGCTTCTTCCCATATTGTTAAATATTATGTCGCAGTAATGATATATCTTGCTCCTGAACTTTTCATTGGTTGATTAATTGGTCCCAAAAATTCTATTTCCCATTTTTCAAATACCCGCAAAGTTACTTGTGGTATTAGGGGCATCTCATCCCTTATGTTAGGTTTACCAACCCTCTGACAGACATCACATTTCTAGCAATATTCCTTGGCATATCTATGAATTGTTGGCCACCATAGTCCTATATGCAATACCTTCTATGTGGTATCTTTTTATGTGTAATTTCCTCTAGCTATTCCCTCATGAGCTGTTGCCAAAATTCTAGGCCTTTCATGTTCTAGTACACGCCTTCTCAAAATCCTATCTACACCCATTTTATATAAGTGTCCTGAAATCACTTGATAGTCAGGAGCTCTGAATACTAGATTCTTCTTCTACACAGTGTTAAATTCTTGCGGCGCAATCCTTGTGCTCAAATATTGAATGATATCAAAAAAATATTCATCATCTATTTGTACTGAAAACAACTGCGCACCAGGTAAGTTGTCTTCCAAATTAGTAGGTTCCTGTCCATTAGTGACCCTTGATAGATGATGCGGTCCTGCATTCAACTTCCCTAGTTTTTCTATCACTTCAAAAGCAAATTCTTGAAATAAAAACAACCATCTACATATCCTCCCCCTCGCCAACACTAGCTTGTTGAATAAATATTTGAGGGTTGAATGATCTATGAACATCTTAAAGTGTTTTCCCAGTAAGTAATTTTTGAACTTCTAAAGTTCATAGACCATGGCTAGGCCTTCTCTTTCTATAGTGTTGTAGTTCTACTCCGATTCCGACATTTTGTTTCTTGCAAATTCTATGGGATGGTCTAAATATACTTCTCTCGATTGCATCAAAATTTCTCCAAGCGATATGGTTGATGCATCTACATGTACATGAAAATTCATTTCCCAATATGGGAATACTAGAATAGGTGTTGTGACCATGTTTTCTTTTAGGGTGTCCAAACCTTATTGAAAATCCTCATTCCACTAAAATTTAGTATCCTTTTTTAACAACTTTTCCATTAGCTCAGTGATTTACGCATACCCTTTTATAAATTTTATGTAGTAGCCTATATGTCCCAATGTTTCTCTCAACTGACGCACTAATTTTGGTGATAGTAATTTGACAATGAATGTAACCTTGGCATGATCTAATAGAAAGACTTATTTTCACACTATATGGCCCAATAATATTCCAAAAGGTGTCACAAAGATGCACTTCTTGATATTCAATGATATATGACACTCCCTGCATCTTTCCAACATCAGCCTTAACACTTCCACTTTATATTTTAATAAACTATATACAGTCCAATAATCAATAAATACTTCTAAGAACTGATGTATGAAATCCTTAAAAGCAGCTATTACTATCCTTGAGAATATGGTTGGTGCATTCTTCCACCCAAAAGGCATGACTGTGTACTGGTAGGATCCCCATTCTATGTAAAAAGTAGTCTTATACCTGTCTTTTGGAGCTATCTTGATCTGATGGTAACCGAAGAATCCATCTATAAATGAGCATACTTCCTGGCCTCCCACATTCTCTAGGACTTCATCTGTAAAAGGTGTAGGGAAAGGGTCATGTATGTAAGAATCATTTGGTTTCCTCAGATCTATACAAATCCTTATCCCCCCTTATTTCTTCTCTTGAATTTCCATAGAGATTATCTATTCAAATTCCTCAATTGGTTCTATGATAGAAACTTCCAACATTCTGTCAATTTCTGCTTTCACTTTTTTCTTATATATTTGATTTAGTCTAAAATGTCTTTGTCTGACATATCTAACCTCAAGTTTGAGAGGTATCTTCATCTCTCCTAGTTCTCTTGCAATTCCTTTCATATCTTTAAAGGTTGTTGGGAACATGTTGTTGTATTTGTGCAGTAACTTTGTTATTCTTTCTACTATTTGTTCATCCCAGTAGTCTCCAATGATGGCCATTTTAGGATTCTTAGTTGTCCCAATGTTGGCTTTATTTAACTTGACTATCACAACAAATACTTATGATTCCAAAGGTGGACCTTCCACCTCTCTTTCTCCTTCAATTTATGTAATATGAATGTTGTGTGGGTCATCTTCATCTGGTGCTTTTTATTCCACATGATAGCATGAAAATAGTTCCTTGATTGTCTATCTGTTTTGTTGTTGATATTCTGTCATGAGTTCCACCTATGGTTCATCAATAAATATCACGCCTCTTATATTCTTCAATGTTGAATTCATGTTGGGGTTCTCATGTTCAAATGATAAGGTTACTATAAAATTATGTTGTAATGTTGTCCATTCTATAGTGCCTTTGTGTAGATCTTGGTCTACATACCAGTTTTCTGGAATTCCTTTCAATGTATGGATGAAGTGGTGAGGCCATTCCTATGGTGGTGTCATCCTCCATTGCATCTTGCATTTTTCCAAATCTTCTGTTGGTATCCCATGTCCATCATATCTTCGTATTTGATTGTTTCCCTATTCTGTGTTGAATCTGATGCACAGTAAACTCTTACATCGGTATCAGTTCTTAATTGTTTCTTTGTGTAAACCCCACCATCTTGTAGGTGTTTCCTTGAGTGAAATGTCCAGGGATAGGAGCCTCCAATTCTATAACACTTCATAATTGTATCTTATTAGGAATTCTTCTAGGTCATTTATTCCATGAAAGCTGGGAGGTTCCCTAATCTTAGTACCCACCCATCTTACTATGTAGTCTATTCTTTTGCACCTTCTTGTGGAATCCTCATGTAATCTTTGCTGCTAATTCTCCAAACTTGTATCTCAATCAAAAGCACATGATGTGATGCTCCTCCAGGTGAGTACCCCATCTACAGTTGGGTTAACATAATCTTATTTGTGCACAGTGGTTCTGTATAACTGGTTTATTTCTTCCAAATCCAGACAAGTTGGTTCTACAAACCTTTCCCCTTATAAAAGGTCTAATGGCACAATATATTTGTATTCTCCTGATTTAAATGTCATCTTCCTTCTATTCAAGTTGATTATTTCCTGGTTATAAAATACCTAATCTAGTCCAAGCAATGTTGGATAAGTTGTTGTACCATCTGCTATCTCTATCACTTCAAAGTCTGCCTTAGTGAACACTCCATCTAGATCTATTGTCACACCCTTCAACCTTCCAATTGGTAGAACTCTGTTTTGGTTTGATAAATTCAACTAGACACGTGAATATCCTAGTATGGGCTCTCCCATACACTGCCATGTCTTCTCAGGTAACACATTTACCTTAGAGCCTAAATCCAGTATGATATCCTTCATATTGAAATATCCAATGTTAGCATTCAGTCTAAATTCTATGCTTGTCCTCCTTTTGGTATGGAGGGATTTGACTATTTTATGTTCTACCTTCCCCTCTACCTCTGTGTTACATCTTTCTAAGATATGTTGAAAAACTTTAACATATGATGAATCATTCACTAGTTTAACATAGGATTGTAGAAAATTCTTTATGGTACTCACGTTCACTAAAGGTGGTGCTTCCCTGATGTGATCCATTGATAAATGAATATTTTACATTGGTACGTTATGAGTATGTTGCGTAGATGATGTGGATGCAATATCTTTTTTGATAAACTCTTGTCTAGCCTCCTTGAATATCTCCTTTTTGGTCTACGCATCAAACTTCTTTTGTGTTTCAGTATTTTTCTTCACCCATTGGTGTTGCGTTGGGTCCTGTCTTAGCACCTTCTCATATTAAAATGTTGATGTTTCTTCCATAATCCCTGGCTTCTACAAAAATACATTGTACATTCTGATTGTTCTAATTTCTATTTCCTTGAATCTTCCCCAATAATGTTGGACAATCCTCTATACCATGGTCTATTGCGTGATAGTACATACATGTCACAGGTGGAAGTGGACATTCTCGTGCATAATGTCTTGGTTGTTAATCCTTTACCTCCTCCAAATCCTCCTCTACCTCGTCCTCCACCTAGATCTTCTCATGGTGTGTTGCACTGAGGTACCTGATTATATTGCACAGGGTTATACTGATGTTGCACATCAGTATACTTCAATTACACAATGTTGTACTGTTGCTATGCATTATTATATGGAGGTGGTACCTTGTTGAACTGTTGTGCAAATTTCCTTGTCATCAGTTATGTCTTCACCCTATACATATCTAAAGTTCTTTCCATCATCAAGTTTATTTTCCTATAATCATTGTCATCATGATCCACTGATTTGTAAAAATTGTGGTATGAATTCTTGGGTATTGTCTGGTACTTCTGCATCATTTGAAAATGATATGTATCATGCCCCTATGTTTTACAGAGTTCACACCATGGTACTTCTTTTGGAAAGGGGTTTCATAGCCCTGTTTCCAAATACTGTGTGAAAGTTGGGCACTCATTCTTGTGGTTTCCTTTTTTCCTACATGTGGTACACAAAACAACTTCCCTTTTATCTTTGTTCTTGTTCTGGTTTAGTTGGAATGTGAGGTTCGTCAAATCCCCCTTTAGTTCCTCTATTGTTGGATCTTTCTTATGATACTAGTTATGTTCCTGTTGTAAGGTTGTCTGCAGAGCCTCGACCTGAGTTTGAAACTTTTGCTACCTCAAACGGTATCTAAAATGTGGTAGCATTGAATTCATAAAGAGATTTCTATGCTACATTTCAGTCATGACATATTTCAACTTACCCTTCAACCTTTTGAAGCTATGATCAATCTCCCAAACAAAATCAATTGGTTTCTACTGGATTTCAATCATCTCATTCATGTATTGATCTTCTGAACTAGGCTTCTAAAATTCATTTATCAATATCTTCTTGACATCTGCAATCTCCTGCGTTGTTACTGGTGGGTTGTTTGTAGCTAAGCTCAAGTACCATTCTAGTGCATGGTCTCTTAGCGTGATAGATAACTACGCAAGTTTTGTATCCTCGTATGTGATCTCTTTTGCTTCCAAGATATTCTCAAAGATGAACAATTTTTTTTCAAGGTCCTCATATGCCTCTCCTCGAAATTTTGGTAACCTAATGGTGGGATCACGTCCTTCCATATTGAATTATGGTGAACTACTATCTCTGTGTGGTCACGTAGATACTTGAATACTAATTCCTGGACTAGCTCCTCCAGCTATTTCTTCTTGTTTAGATGTACTTTCATCTATCTTTCTTCGACAATAATTTGATTGTTTGAATGGTGGTGTTCTTTTTGGTGTATTAGTCGCACATGGGGTTATGGGTTCCACACTGACACTGACATGGATGGGATTTCTTCCTTCTTTTTCTGCCCTTGGACCTCCTTTCTTATTTTCATATGTTGCATGCAGGATTTCCTTGATCTTATCTATAGCCTAGATATCCTCTACCTCTTCTTCATCACTTGTCAAGCCCTCTCTATCTGTTATGGATCTCTTCTTATTATTCATCTTATATTGGTAGGCTACTCCACTGCACATAATTTTAGCTATGACCATGATCTATTTGATCTGACGTTCCTCCATCATTGATCTAGGTGGATATCGGTGGCCACCCACCTTCTCCAACTGGCCCAAAACATGTTTCTGGCAATTTTGGCAATTTACTATTTTTAGCAGTTTTTAACTTTTGGTGCCATTTTGAGGCCCTAAACGATGTTTTTTGAGAAAACGGGGAGCAACATGGATCGTAAATCATGTTTGTCACCCAAAAGTTGTATTTCTCGGATAGATATTTCCAACGAGCTATTGATCTCCCCAAACGGAGATCGTATGCAAAAGTTACGCCCCTGGGAAGTTGACGTATCAACTACCCCCATCGGGGCCCACAAACCTTTTGGATTTTCATCTTCTGGGGTTAGGGTTTTGGATTTTAATTTTTTTAAAAAGGCCCTTAGAGCCTCATTGTAATAATCATCTTCTCATGGATGCGATTAGCTGTCACATCTCTTCTTAGAGATAAGATACCACCATTCTAGCGAGTCTTTCACTTTGTATTTTACAGTCTCTGTACATTTATTTTGTTAATAGAAATCGTGTATTACTGTATATCTGTGACTCTTGTTATATTTCCTCTATATATATTTTATATTGTTGTCTCTCTTGCAATATCTCTGAATATTTCTGTGTTATATCTCCATTCTCATTTCATGCCGAAAATAATCTGGATCAGTGGTATTAGAGTAGGCTGCTCTTGATCGTTTTTTCAGTGCATGTCCCCGACGAGGTCTGAGTATAGCAAGTTGGGTCTCGATCTTGTCTCTCTTGAAGACAATATCTCTCGCACACCCAAGAAACCCTCAATGGCGGAAGAAAAAAAAATGACGGAGCAGACGATCCTATGAATCTATTTCTTGAGCAAGCTCTCATGCGACAGAGGGACAAAATGATGGAGAATTTTTCCCACATCCTTCAACGCCTGCCGATATCATCAGGCACATCTTCATAAAGTGACCACTTTGGAGGCACCTCGCCTTTCAAGGTACATGTTAATTTTGATATTCCTGTATTTGAAGGTCAAATAGATGCAGATGCCCTAGATAAATGGTTAAATCTGCTAGAAGGTTATTTCTCTATTCATAATTTTTTCGACAAGGAAAATATCACCTTCGCACTCCTTAAGGCTCTCCCCCATGTAAAACATTGGTGGGAAACTTACTGGGAGTAGATTTCCACAGAGGAGTCTAGAATATATGGGGTCAATCCCACTTGGGATTTTTTTGTGGATGCGGTAAAGGAACAATACTACCCTAATGGCAACTATGAGGATCAATACATGAGATGGACCACACTGCGGCAAGAGAGGGGCCAAGCAGTTCCAGAGTTCACCAATACCTTCCATAATTTGCACACCAAGCTGGGTATCAAAGACTCTGAGCAACATTTGGTTCTGAAATACCGTGGGGCTCTACATAGATACATCCAGACTGAAATGGATTTTCTGTACATATCATCACTTGGTGCTGCTTATCGATATGCTATTAAAATCGAGTAGAAATTTAAGCACCAGAACAAATGGGAATTCGGGTCTGCAAATCTACAACAACCAAAGCATGACAAAGACATCCCTAACAAACAGTCTCCCGAAAACTAGCCAAGACACAGGAAAAGAAGGGTCATGGGAAGACAAAGAAGGGCACTGGAAAATGGTGTGATTTCCACAAAAGCCTCTAGCACAACACTGATGAATGTCACTCAAAATAGTCATTGGTGGCTGAGATAAAAGACAAGGATTCGAACCCTGATTCAGAATCTGATTCTGAAAATACTGGTAAAAGACAAATCATCGACGCAAACCCCACTGCTATTGTCATGACCGCAACAATTCAACCAGAAGAACCAACAGATTCAGAAGAGGGGGAGTGCCTTTTTCATTCATAGATGTGGGTGAAGGGGAACCCGTTGCATTTTATTGTTGATAGTGGAAGCCAGAAGAACCTCATCTCAGTATAGGTCGTCAAACAGTTGGGATTGTCGACAACACCACAGCCCCAGCCATACAACATCATGTGGCTTCGTCAAGGACGAGATCTTCATGTCAGCCAGCAGTGTCGATTGTCATACGACATCCAACCCTTCAAGGATGAGGTATTATGTGATGTTGCTCCACTGGATGTCTATGATGTTCTCTTGGGCCAGCCATATATATGGAAACGCCATGCTATCTATGAGTCTCGACCCCGTAGTGTCATTATTACTCTGGGGGGTCATCTCTATAAGATACCAGAGGTAGTTCCAACTACTGCCCCACCTAAATAGTGCTGCAAGGTAGTATCTCATACTACAAAATTCATCTTCTCCACATTCTGTTCAAAGGGTGAATAGAAGGATACTGCAACCACCATAGTGTCAGCCCAAGCACCTTCTATCCAATAGAAGCAGGTCGACAAGGTTGCAGCAAAGCACGAAGATTCCTTCTACACACAGTCATCTAAAATAGCCAGATTGGTTAAAAATGTCCAAACCTTCCAGCCAAAGGTTCGTGATAGCCTTCAACAAGCTAAGCAATGCCACATCTCCAGCAAGGCAACCAGATGACCAAGATTCAGATTCAACAATTGCTTTCCCCTCTCCCCCGGGAACTCAATGCAATGGAGACCATTGCTTCCTAAGGAGGGAGGATTTTTTAAGGTGGATATCGACGGCCACCCACCTTCTCCAACTGGTCCAAAACATGTTTTTGGCAATTTTGGTAATTTACTATTTTTAGCAGTTTTTAACTTCGAGGGCCATTTTGAGGCCCTAAATGATGTTTTTTGAGAAAATGGGGAGCAACATGGATCATAGATCATTTTTCTCACCCAAAAGTTTTAGTTCTCAGATAGATCTTTCCAATGAGCTATTGAGCTCCCTAAACGGAGATTGTATGCAAAAGTTACGCCCCTGGGAAGTTGACGTATCAACTACCCCCATTGGGGCCCACAAACCTTTTGGCTTTTTATCTTCCGGGGTTAGGGTTTTGGATTTTACTTTTTTTAAGAAGGCCCTTAGAGCCTCATTTTAATAATCATCTTCTCATGTATGCGAGTATCCGACACATCTCTTCTCAGAGATAAGATACCACCATTCTAGCGAGTCTGTCACTTTGTATTTTACAGTTTCTGTACATTGATTTCGTTAATAGAAATCGTGTATTACTGTATATCTGTGAATCTTGTTATATTTCCTCTATATCTCTATTATATTGTTGTCTCTCTTGCAATATCTCTGAATATTTCTGTGTTATATCTCCATTCTCATTTCATGTCGAAAATAATCTGGATCAATCATGATTGGGCCCATGGCCTCCTTATTCTTTTCCTTATCCATCTCTTCCTCCATTTATCTACCTCTTGTCAGTTCTTCTCCCCTTCCCCCATGCACGCAGGGAATTTTAGCTCTATTCTTCCATAGCCATCACACCATTGTTATACAATAAAATCTTGATTGAAGTATACAACGATCTGATATACCTACCTCTAGTTCCTTTTAGAAAATCTTCCTCTACCGCATTGTAATATTTTGCAATATCTATTGCAAATTATGTGATAAACCCTGCAACAATAGTGTCTTTCCATAAATCTACTGCGCCCGTAAATTTTTTGTTAACTTGTTGTAACTCCATGATCTCCACATGATTCCACTCGATCTTTCTGATTTCATTTGTAGGGTGGTTATCTTTCAACCTCAATATCCACTCCTACAACACATGCGGGAAATCATAGAAAAACACCTCATGAAAATCGCTAAACACATACTTGTCTAGATATTTGTGTGGTGTTAACTTATGCTTAATGTTATCCTTCTACACAAATTCAAGCTCCTTTATTTTCAACCATCATTCTATTTCCATCTTCTTCGGGTTTCATGATCTGAACATTCCTTTTTATACCTTCATTCTCTTTGTGATTCTTTCACAGATCCCACTCACTTAATTCGATCTAGTTCTAGCCAACAAGAGTACCATTTGTTGGTTTTTACTCTCTCTTCCTACTCTTGGGATGACCCAGGTTCAGATCTGAACAAGGTTCCAAGAAAACCCTCTAAAACTATCACCCCTCCTGGTAAACCAGAAGGCAACAAATTGCATAGAGTAGGCTGCGTAATCTCACCCAAGATAGCTCTATGGGTGATTGCAATGCTCAGATTCTTTCATTCTTAGAAAGAGTGAGTATTTGGGATTGTATTGATCTTTCTGAATCTTTAAACTAACTACTCAATCTATTATTATTAATATTCTTTCATATGTTAAGTCTATGCATCGATTCTAATAGATCTAATGTATAACAGATCTCACAAAATTATCCACTCATCCATTCATAGTCTAACTACTTACATAAGGAAAATATGAAATAAACACAACACATAACACAGGTGTTATCGTAGCTCACCCCCTTCTAGGCTACACCCACAAAGATCTGGCTTCTTATTTTCTTTTATTTAGATTTTAGTAATATATGGCATTGCGATCACTACAACTTCGATCATACAATCACAAAATAGGTTCTACAATCTATGTGAGGCTGACTAAATCACACCAGGCTCCTCATCCTGTGATCTGACCCTCACTATCTAACCACTTGAATCTCTTACAACTCAACAACTTACAAAATTATATCAGATATTACAGTAGTTCTCCTACCTGAACATAATGAAAATAAGGAATCAACACCAACAACAACCACGACCTAGACCTCCTAGTTACTTATTTATACTAATTTTCAACTTATCATCCATTGCAATCTCTTACAAAAACCCTAACCCTAGCATGGTTAGGTTTTCCTGCATGCACGTCTTGCATGATTTCCTCCTCCTTTGCATGATGATTTTCCTCACACATGTTGCTTTTCCTACCTGTTGTCTTTTTGCAAATTAAGCTTTAATTTCCAAAAATGGATTTTTCCTCAAAATTGTCCTACACCCAATGAAAGAAGAAGAAGAAGTAGAAGTTGCATTGAATGAGAAACCACAAGAAAAAAGGGAATGTCCATGAGAAGAATACATAGAAGAAGAATTAATACCGATGTTGTGTTTCTTTATTTATGCTTTTGTAGCGACCCCATCGTTACGACCACAAGTGATGCAAGCAAGTGAATTTTTTTTTGTTTTCTTTAAAGTTTTAACTAGGGAGGCAACAATGATGATAGTTTAACCACATGAGTTGATGACAAACACCACACACGCAGATAAGGTAACATACAACAACGACTCAACACACTAGCACACCATACAACTGGACAAACATGTGATAACCAATATATAGATAGAAACGACTACCCCCCTGACACAATGCCTACAAGCTAGATGACAACCTCAACCACCTGACACAACGACTTTGACGATGAGTAACCAAGGAACCTCTACGGAACGTGAAACCCAACGTATTGAGGCATCACAGAACCAAGTACCAACATCAATTACGAAGAGAACCTGCCCATGTCGAGAAGCACAGGACTTCGGCCAGGTTATCATTTGCCTCTATCCGTCATGGTGCGTGATGATCCCCTCATCAAGAATCTTGTTGTCACCAGGTGATAGGCGTGACAGTAACCATGGTGCAACATAACATAACTGGACCCTTAACCCAAGCTGAAATCAACACGCTAGGACCGAATTAACTGTCTAAATACATGATGACTAACCCCATCACCCAATCGACAAGTCAACAATATGCAAGGGAATCTGACGACTATGACATTCAAACAACACATTAATTTCCTTGTATGACAAAATCAATCTGCACACATTAAATAATTATTATAAAAACAATTAATTCATGGTAACCATTCTCCAATGTTGTTATTAGATATGTAATTTCCTAAGGAGGAATTTGCTACCATTTAACTGAAACAAAAATGGGACATGTCCTTTAAAACAATATAAACTTGTCCTTTAAAACTAAATATGATATCCTTTAAACTGGAACAATATAATAATTTTTCTTATTTATGGAACACATCTAAAATCGCTATCTATATAATATGTATATTGATATTATAGTATCAAAATAGATATAAAACGATGTCATTACATATTAAATTCGCTAGTTATACACAACATACAACACTTTCGACAAATCATGGTTATATACAAAATATCATTGTTGTCTAAATTTAATTTCTCTGTCTATACAAAATAAGAGCTATTAATGATATTAACAGTAATGGTATACATTAAAGACATTTTCGTCTAATTGTAGTGCTATAACTTAATGATATATATAATAATGATACATAATGACAATATGTAATAATGATATATAATATACCATCCCTGTCATATACCACATATGTTGGAAGATTGATTGTTGTCATTGATGTCAACCCTAGTCATGGGTTTTGGATCTCAAGATTGATAAAGGTATTTGGACATGAAGGAAAATGCAAATGCATATACAAAACCCATGAATGTATAGTATACATCATGCTGTTTCTGGTGGTATGTGGAACATCACATGGATCCTCATGGTTGAGGAGAAATGAATTTTTGAAGATGACAAAGTGAATTGAAAAAGGAAGTACATGTAGGCCCTGAAAATAATTAAAGAAAATAATTACAAAATAAGAAAGTGTCAGGTCGGCCCTAATGTTAAAAGGAAGTGACATAAAT
>JASDQU010680734.1:14543-35792 GCA_032191745.1 Picea mariana | reverse complement strand
ATGTTCACACAGAAAAAAAAAAAAAAAAAAAATCCTCTTCTCAACACCAACAAAGGGTTAGATCTCGGTTAGATTACCTGAAAAATGCAAGTTTTCTCTATGTTTTTTATTTGCCGATAACACACACAACACACAAAAAAGATCATATGAAGACAATAAAACACTTTCCACTGTGTTTATGATTTGTTGAGATTTCATAGAGTGCAGGGAAAAGGGAATACACAGACTGGAAAGAGTAGCAATCGAAAACAAAAAAAAAAACAAAAACTGAAATATTTTATCTGTAAAAAAAAAAATGAAATGGTGTATTCATGCTTTATACCTCTGAATCTGACTGAAATGGTTGTATCCTGGCAAAACAAAAACCTTTTCAGGTAAAATGAAAATATTTTCTAGTTGAAAGAAGCGCTTAAGATGCAATGGAGCAATCCTCTTATCCAAAAAAGTACAAAAATGGAAGAAACCAGAGATGCAACAACACAACTTCAATATATCGATCTACAATGAGAGAATGTCTTCAAATGTGCTTGCATACCACGCTCCACAACACATGTATTCCAATAGCATATTAACACCTTTAGTAAACACTCACACAACTAGATCACATATCAACACACCGGTTTTTTTTACATGGTAAAACCCATGTAGAGAAACATCCACGGTCCTATCCAACATGGCCACTTGGGGAAATTTATTAATGCAAAAGAAAAAATATTACAATAGATTTTCTTACAATCAATCATTAGCAAATGACTCTCCATGCTCTTTAAATATAGATCATGGACCAATAAGGTGTCAAGCCACATATCAATGTAACCGTTAAGCTCAAGGAGACTATGATTCATCAGATCACTCTATGTCAGGAACATATCGTGACCATCATATTATAGATTCATTATAGTGCATAGTAAAGAAACACACTATAACATAACAACACATTAGACCAAGTTGATCTTAACTAACTCCTAAGTATCTAAATATCCTAACACCACCCACACAACACCAACAAAGAAACACATTCCAAAGAACACCCACAACATTGATGAGTAGGGACAATTCCAAGCAGTGCTAATGATAAAAATTACATAGATAAATAAAGTGCCATCCAATTGTAAACTACAATTGTGAATATCACAAAATCAACAACCATAGTAGTAGATCAAACAACAATGATCCAATTGTAAACCATGATAGTAAGGCTTGCAATGTAAAAATCAACCACAAACCAAGAACATCCATCGAGTGGTAACCATAATGGTGCGATTCATATTTTAGACAAAGGTTTTGAGAGGCGGGATGATGCATCCACTAAATGAGGTGCATTCAATGGAGATGTCTCAAGTGGACAATTAAAATCCCACCACCTTTTCCTAATATTAAAAGCACCTTTTGCTCAATGGATAATTTAACTCCTACCTCTCTCCACCACCTTTTCCTCATATGCCTTAATTTTCTTTTTTCCTCATAATACCTTAATTTAGACAAGGTGTTGAGTCTTGGCTAAACTATTGGGGAATCATGGAAGACACCATTTTGCAAAATAAAAATACTATTAAAAATATCATCAATTCAAAGTTTAAGGAGAAAATTTGGTGCGATAAAGAGTTAGAGGAAAAAATAAAATTAAAGTATTATATGGATGCAATCAACTATAATCTAGAAGATCAAAATTATATTTCTGTTTTGATAAGTGTAAAGAAAAAAATAAACATTGCTAAGATAAGAACAAATTCTCAGGAGCTCCATAGTGAAACTAGGCATTGGTCAACTCCTAAAGTTCCCTAGGATGAAATAATGTGTCACATTTGTGACACTAAGAAGGTTGAAGATGAAAATAAGTTCCTCTTAGATTGTCCAACCTATATCTAGATTAAATCTCAATTTCAAAATATTCATCACAGTACCAACCTTCCTAACCTTTTCATTAAACAAAATTATGGTGATCTTGGAAAACTTATCTTAATGCTTTTCGAGCACATAAACAAAATTCTAAAGAACTGCAAGTAATCCCTTACCCTCTTAAGGTCTGATGGACCAATTCGGTCTTAGTGAATGCTAATCATCATCATCATCATTTCATTTTTTGTGCTTTTCAAATATTTTTCTAAAAACTAAAATAGCATCACACTATGGCCTTTGGCCAATGCCATTGACATATTTTTTTTCAAGAGAAAAAAAGGACTACAATACTCAGGACTACCAACCTAGTTTTTGATGTTACATTCTCAACACCCCAATGAGTAGTAACACCATCATGTGTAGAAAAAACTTGTCCACCTAAAATAAGATGTTGATGGTTCGTAATGGGGCAACTTCCACTCTTGTGAGATGCCTATGGACTTCCACTCTTGTGAGATGCCTATGGTTCTTCTGTCGTTAACTTCTTTAGAGATTGATTATCACATCAAATCATTGTAGAGACTACGAAAGATAGTTAATGTAATATCTAAAAACACATAACCTTTAGCCCATACATAAAATCTAAATACTAAAATTTAATTGCAATTTAATCTCATACCCAAACGAATATATAATTCTTATTTTCAATTATTTAATTATTTAATATTAAAATAAATTAATTAAAAAGAAAAAAAAAACCACATTCCAATGTGAAATCACTTCAATGGTTTTGGATTATTGCAATGGATTTGCAACTTTCAACACAAATATATCGCCCACTGATGTGCACCCCGGACCTGAATTTCTTGATCAGGATGACGATGATAGTGATCCCACGTCGCAATAAGTGTTTGAGAACTCCACATTCGTAATGGTAAGTAGGCTTAATTCCTATAATTTCGTCATATATTTCACCACACTTGTTTATTCCGTGGAGATTTTTTTTTTCATAAATCCAAATAACCAGGTGATGACGGAGACTAATCCTGACGATCCAGTATTTGCACTCGTATTCCACCGGATTCCATTTAATTTAATAACAACATTAATGTTTACCATAATTATCAATGGTATTCCACCGGATTCCACTGAAATCGTTGGATCGAATGCGCGTTAATTTTTACCATAATTATCAATATATAATCTATTTATTTGTGTTGCAATATTAGATTCGACCGAGCAGTGTGTGGTTACCTATGAACCTCCAAAACCGATGGATACCTGCATGATGGTTTTCACAGTGTTCAAGCAGAATGAATCTCAATCCATAACTCATCCCATCTTACGGGAGAACTTCAGTAGCAGATATTTCAATCATACTTATGGACTTGGGCCACCACTGTCTCAAGAATGAAAAGCGGAATGGTGGCATGGAATCGTCGACGGGTAGTACTACACGGTGTAAAACTCGCAAGCGGAAAAATATCTGGAAATGTTGAGTAGCCGACAGTCTCAGGACAACCCAGTACCATATGACTTCCATTTGAATGTCTGAAAATTAAAATCATGAGACCGTTACACCATTTTCTATGTTTCCAGAACTTCTGTTGTGTTCTTTGGTTTGTGATTATTATTTCTGTGATGATGTGCGGAACCACAATTTATTTTTTCTTTTATAAATAAGGCATACTCTGTACCATATCTCATTATACTATTATTAACTGATTCATATTTGTAGGGGACGTAGATATTTATGCAACATAAAGAATGCTTTGATTATCCATGAGAGAGTAACTATCTAATACATGCAATCAAAACTAAACCAACTATAAATTAATTCAATTCATAAAAATAAAAATAATAATTGAATGTATTCATTAAAAAACTAAAAACACTTATCTTATATAAATATTTGATCACATGGATACATAAGAAGGATGTTCCACCCACCTATGAGATTTTTGTTGTACTTAATCTTTTTGGAACAAAGTTCATACCTTAGCTAAGGCTATGAATCCACAAGGAAAAATTTACCTATGATTAGATCTTTCTCATTTCACAGGGCCCAATTCGTAGAGTTCACAATCTATTGACCACTACAACAACTATCCCAAACCACCATCCTTCTTTCCCCTTAACCTACACAACCCAAGGAATGAGATCTCCTTCTCTAGTATGCAGTCCCTGAGGTTATCCCACTTCTCTCCATTCCCTCATAGTTTATTGGAAACAATTTTTCAAAATTTTATTACAACAATAATATGGTATCTTAATTTCAACAACAAAAACCGAAGGAAGAGTGAATGTGAATAATGGCTTCCATGCCCAAAATTGTGGAGTATATTTTCATGCTAATGAACAAACACATGTCTTCATAGGAAGTACCTATTTCCCCTCTATTATATATAATCACAGGGATTAACGAATTATATGAGAGGAAATGGGATTAAGAAATGTGAGGAAGACTAGTCACCATATGTTGATTACATAGTTGTTTCAATGAGCGATAGTTTAAATGACCAAACTGTTCATGGAAAAGTTTGTTCAATTCATGGCTATGAGCAACAAAAATTGATGGAAAAAATGATGACCCAAACTTGTCAAACTTGTACAACCCGGTAATATCATCAATAATTATAGTTTCTAGGACATGCTTACGATCTTTTAAATGCTTGGTTACAACTTAGTGAGGTGAAAACTATACGTTTTAACCTTCACCTGAATGCGTGATCTGATACACTGAAAGAATATTGTAGGAAAGACTTGAAACACATAACACGTCATTAAAATGGCCATTATCTACCTGCAATATTCTAGACCCTACAACACTAAGAGATCTACCATCACCAACAAATACTTGTTTGGTGTTGCATTCATTTAGAGTGGAAAATATGGCTTTATCCTTATCCATATGATAAGATGCTCCATAATCAACAATCCACTCATAAGGTGAAAACTATACGTTTTAACCTTCACCTGAATGCGTGATCTGATACACTGAAAGAATATTGTAGGAAAGACTTGAAACACATAACACGTCATTAAAATGGCCATTATCTACCTGCAATATTCTAGACCCTACAACACTAAGAGATCTACCATCACCAACAAATACTTGTTTGGTGTTGCATTCATTTAGATGGAAAATATGGCTTTATCCTTATCCATATGATAAGATGCTCCATAATCAACAATCCACTCATCACAAAAAGAAGTAGAAGTTGCATGGAAGTAGAAACCATAAGAAAAAAATGCATGTCCATGAGAAGAAGAGGTAGAAGAAGAAGAATCAATAGAAATGTTTTGATTCTCTATTTATGATTTTAAGGATTCCATGTTTTTAAAACATTTAGAATCCACAAGACCATGTTTCCCACAAATGCTACAATGTCTATCAATCTTCTTACTTTTGGATTTTGCTCATTTGTCACCATTAAGAGAAGAAGTTGGCTGAGAGGGTTCAATACCCTTGTTTTTCTTGTTGTTGTGGCGAGGATGTTGCTTCTTGGGATTCTAGGATTTATATTTCTATTAGGTCACTAATGCTTTGTTGGATGTACCTGTAGTGCCAATCAATCCAAGTTGCACAATATTATCTTGCTCTCGAATCATAGAATCACCAAATGAATCAAGAGTGAGAATTTGGTAAGACTCCCTAGAGATTCTTTGATGGCATTAAAGGTAGATATAAACACATAAAATGCACTATCAATATTAACAAGAATAACATATAGATGCATCAATCATCGTTCACAACTATTTTACAATCTTCACATAAAATTCTATGAGTTTTAAAAATAGATAAATAATCTTTAATGGAAGGAAAATAATTGGAACTTAAAGTCATTAACTGATTTTCAATTTCATGGAATTGAATAACACTGTGTTTACCAAAGAGAACTTCAATCTTTTCCCAATCTCTATCTTGGCTATCAATTCCTTAAGGTGAAACCTTAAATCAAGAGATATGAACATTTTGATTAGTCCATGTGCTTCATCATTCTTATTATCCCATTTGGATTTCTTGTCGCCATTAGTGGGGGCTTATTCTTTTCCCAAGGTAATATGGTACAGATCTTTGCTTCTTATTACATCCTCCATATAGAATTTCCATGAGAAGTAGTTGGTACTAGTAATAAAAATATCACTAGGATAAGCCATATTAAATATGTAAAGAATATGAATTTAAAATATGAAATTGATGGTCTAAATGGAAGGATCATGAAAAAATAAGTTGCTTCAAAAAAACAACACTAAAAATGAGCTTCGGATGTGAAAGTTATGCCTTTTTGAAAAAAGAGAAATGGTAACCAAATAGCCATGTGGAAAGTAGAGGTTGGTCCATGTGGTGATGCCCCTCCTTCACTAACTTTCTTATACACTCACTTTTACTTATAAGTTGTTTATGAAGTGACCCACTTTTATAGAATAAGTGGGAAACACTTTTACATTACTGTTACTTTGTAAATTAAAGTTGCATGCAAAAAAGCAATAGAAATATTAATATTAAAGTTACTTATAGTGATTCACTTATCGAATTTAAGTAAAATAAACTTTAAAATGAATGCATGAACTTTTTTAAAAAGTAAAAAAAAAGAGACTTGAACTCAAGACATCTTACTAAGTAAGACAAGTTTCAACCAAGTGAGCTAGTGCAAAACACATTATAATATTAAGAAGGATGAAGGGTGTTGTTGTTTGTGTTGTTATTGTGGAGCTACACCTCAAGGTGTATGCTAAAAAATAAATATTTCTATATGTTCACAAAGGAAAAAAAAATTCCTCTTATTGACACCAACAAAAGGTTAGATCTCATATAGATGACCCTAAAAATGCAAGGTTTCTCTATGTTTCTGATTTTTCAAGATCACAAAAAGAACACAAAAAAGAGCATACGAAGATGATGAAACATTGTCCTCTTTGTTTATGATTTTTCGAGATGGCATAGAGTGTAGGAAAAAAAGAATACAAAGACCAAAAAGAGTAGCAATCAATAAACAAAAACAAAAAATTGAAATATTATATCTGTAAAAAATAAATTAAAATGGATTATTCAGGCTTTATACCTCCAGAGATGACTGAATGGCCATATCCTACAAGAGAAGCAATAGTGCAATTTTTTTTTTAGGAAAGAAGGTGACAACGATAACAGTTTAACCACACCACTAACAACGAACACAAGCACGCAGTCCAGGCAACAAGAAACTATGACACCACTCACTGGCATAGGGGAAACTGGATGAAACATGTGTAGGACAACAAGGAGGAATGACTACCCACTCGATGCAAACAAGACACGACTACAAGCTAAGGGACAACATCCCCCTCCCGACACAATGACCTTGATGAACAAGACTAGAACCTCCAGGCGCACGAACCCAATGCATGAAGGTGTTCCACGGATGTGACAAAAGAAACTTACAATGATCAACAACACTCACACAGAACACACTGACGCCGACCAATTTCTCATTCGCCGCTATCCAATAGGGCGCGCCATGATCCCCTCATCCGAAATCATGCCATCCCCAGGAGATAGATGCATCTATAACATTGGAACCACACATCCTATCTGGACCAAGGAATATAGATAGTCCGATGAGCTAGGAGCCGAATACTGAGAAGGAACCGCCCCCAAACCCCAACAATAGGTCGACGAGATGGCTAAGACATTCATACAACACAATAATTTCTTGCGCAAACAAACACAACTGGTCGATCAAATGATTTTTAGGAAGACAAAGATCGTTGTAGCTATAATCCAAATCTCGAATTAGATAATTATACATCGACTCCCTTAGAACTAAAACCACTAACTTGTATCACCAAAGTTATAAGAATTTGTTGTCTTAACTTGCTAAATAAAACTGACCGGGTTTCTATCTTATCAATTTGCTATCATTTAAAACTGGAACTGTATGCCAAAGGTTTTGGTGCAACGGAACACCAAATTACTCACATAAAAGAATAATCTATTTTAAAAAGTTGTACATCACAATGCTACCACTCCAGTTCAATAATAAAGGTAACAACAATATACATACAAAATCATAAGGTAATAGTTGCCATACAAGAGTATGATGGCGTTGCAACAAAATCGTCATCTATAAATCACTCTCTAGTAACTAAGTCTCTGTCTACTTCAGTTCAAAACACCCTTTTATGTCGATTAGTAATGCATGGTGAAAAGTAATTCTAGCTATCAAAGGTATCGTTTTCTATCCAGAGTTTGCATGGGGTCTAAGGAAGAGTATTATTATCTTAGGTTGTCTAAAAAGCATGATGATGTTTTTTTGTTTTTTTGTAAGTAAGATTATTTCGTTAATGTATAAAGAGCCTCCAAAAAACAAAACTAGAGTTGCAGAATATTCAGAATTACCGAGCTATAGTAACTGAACTACCCCAAGGGGGAAACCAGTTCAGCCGACCGGTGTTATGGTCTACATGTCTATCAAACTAGTAAAACTGTAAACAGAACTAATAGTAATAAACTAAAACATAAGTAGATTTTCATACATTTGGCTTATATTCCGGCCAGGTGGCATAGGTAGCCTCATTCCAGAGCTCTTCTTCGACAGGTGTTCCTCACCATTCCATCTGTGCGTCAGCATCTGCATTATCCACTGCTACTGCAACCTCCCCATCCATGTGCATGTCTTGCCCCAAATCGCCACCCTCTGTTGGAAGCTCCTGCTCGCCCCTACCAAACATGTCCACTAAGACGTGATCGGGTTGTGCTGCTGCTCCCTGGAAGGTCGAGAGGATGTGGAGGAGTGCAGAGGCCTTCCCATCCAGTTGCTACAGTCAGAATTGTAGATCATCCACACCCTGTCAGAGCTCGAAAACCATCCTATAAAGAATGTCCATGCTATCCTACATCTGCTCGTCTAGGATGGAGTCGGAGATAGAATGTGGAAATGGTGATGCCTCCAAGGGTGGGTGACTATGGAAGGCTTCTGAAGCCAACAAAGGTGCACTAGCCAGAGAAAGTGGGGGTGCCCAAGAAGTGGAGGCCTTGTCCAGGATGGGCTCTAAGGGTAAGTCGACTGAGCTATGCGTAAGAACCAAACCTTCAAGCCGAGAAGAAGTGGTGAGTAGTTCAATTTCAGGCTGTGAAGAGTGCAATGAGTGTGAGGAGTGCGAGGAAAGTGAAGATTGGGAGGGGGATAGGCGTCCAATGCTGAAATGGGAACCAGGGAGAGGTACAGGTGCTTGTGGCCGGGATGGAGTCCATGGCGAGCCCCTTCTTGGCCTACCTCTTTGCCTAGGCATACTGTTCTCTCGGGGGAAATGGTTGGGCTGTGAGAGAAGCCCCAGGTGAGCAGAGAGGCTTGGAGAAGAGCCAGTTGTTGAAGAGCACCAAGGAGCTAGTATGAGGGGTTTGAAGCACAGCCGGAGAGCGCCAAGGAAGAAGTAAGACGGAATGAACCATATCTACTCGGCTGGAGGAGATGAAGTCCAAGCCACATGCAATGGTTGATGGTGCCTTCAATGAAATCGTCCATTGAGAGGAAAGCCATAGACGGGAAATGCACCAAGCTTAATGGCACCTCAGATGTCGTAGGAAGGTTTAAATGCATGGGGGTGGTGGCTGTGCTTGGCATAGATCCGTCACATGGCCTCTTCCACGCTAGCTTATGTGTGCCTCCTCTTGTTTACATGTAGCCCACACCATCGCCCAATCCGAGGGCTTATCCACTACTGTGGCTTTATGCTTATAGTGCTCGAGTATGGGATGTAACAGATTGAGGGTCGCTTGGCACATGAGTTCCAGTTCATCCCAATCCGTCTGCAAGTTTGCCAAGTAATCTGCTATCTGATTGGCCTTCCTTCTAATGTGAGAGGGTATGAAGGCTTGATTGGGTTGCAGGAGATTCACGATTGTTTTTAGTCCATGAGAGAGTCTCCAGCAGGGTGAAATTCGATCCAGGTCAGCTCCATTGAGAATTCTCCTGAAGAGATTGATGATGACGAGGGAATCTCCTTCTATGATCACCTTGGTGAAGTTGTGTTCATTTTCTAATTGCAATCCTCTGGTGATCCCCCAAATCTTAGCTACATTGTTCACAGTGTGGCCTAGGCTGCATGCGTTGATGAGAAGGATGCATCCTTGATGATTTCAAAAAATCACTCCAAAGTCTGCTACCCTCGGGTTACCTTTGGAGGCTCCATCGAAATTGGGTTACGATGATGTTACCAATAACTATCACAAAATATTTCACAGGGTCCCCACATATAAGTTTTCATTACCATACATCAATAAAAACATAACTGACATACTGTGCAAAACAAATAGAGGCAACAAGGAAACTCTCACATGTATAACTTTTCCCAAGGACTTGGGGAGGATCAATTAACCAACATGCCCTCCCACTTGGACATCCACTAGAATTTATCACCCGAACAAAAAAAGAAAACAACTCATACCTATGGAATTTACCCGGCTGGAACTTATAAACAAAAAAAATGCAACGCAGTTATCTCGTTATCTTCTCTACTGGGAAATATTCTAAAAATGTAGACATGGATAATATAGTCTTTCATTCTACCTGGATATCAACAAACACAGTCATAGGTAATCTGTTTCAGTCTTTCTTAGATATCAAGCTTAAAACGCAGACAGGTAGTCCGTTTTCAGTCCTTGCTAGGATATCACCTTAAAATGCAAACAGGAAATCCGTTTTCAGTCAACAAAGGATCTATGTAAAACTCTGTCATAAAAACCCTAAATTTACCACCGCCGTATGAATAGATCATAAATATAAAATTGGATAGTTACAAGAAAATAAGAACCCTTACTGTAAGGGAAGTCGAATATAAAGGTCGTAGGCTGCTCCACACCAAAACACAAATCCACAACTTGGCCACCTATTTAACCCATTTTGGCCTCCCAAATCCAGCAGAGCATCTTAACTACAAAATAACAAAATAATAGACCTATTCTCTTGATTGTGCAACTGAACTTATTTCTCTCAACATCACCGTGAGATCAGAAATGAAACAACAACCAAAAGACAATGATATATCAGAGAGTAAACACAATCTGCCTAGGCGATACCATAAGAAAAAATTGGCACCAATGTTGCAACTAACCCCACACCATATTAATGGTGTAACATCCCATTCTTGTAACATGTTAGGTTATAACCAAAAATACTAATGTCACCCATTAAAACTGTACAACGCACTTAGAAAAAGGGTAATCGCATAAGTAAAAAGGTAAAAATGCTGAGAAGAAAAATAAAGCCAATTGTTGAGCAAGTTACTGGGAATGGAGGTGCATCAACAAGGTTACAACAATATAAACGCAAGGAAAAAAAAAACCTCCTCCCAACAGATTAATGGCTTGGGGAAAATCACTAGCTATAAATTCACTGAGTTATAGATTGCGGAGTTTAAACATTCTAGAATTTACTGAGGTTAACCATTCAAACAATTTAATTTATTGGGTTACATCCTTTAAAAAAATCCATCTAAGACCAGAAGTAAAGTTCATTTTAATCATTTATACACTGGCTGTCAACGAAAGCAGGTCGTGGTCGACTGTCGGGCAATCAAAACAATTGACTGGAAATAAAAAGGCTTGTTGGGAAAATTTTTCCCCCAAGTCAACTAAGTGTAGCCAAAGAAGTAGCATTTGCCAGGAAAACAAAACGAAATATAAAAACACAGGAATGTCCAGTAAGATATAAAAACGAGGTATAAAATGAGATAACAAACGAGATAAAAAAAAACCCGCCGAGTTTAAAGAAAACTTCACCATCAATCAAATTTTTGCAGGGTTAAATAAATGCATCAGGTCACAAGACAAACAATCAGCCAAGGACAAACAATAGAGGTAGATGGTTGATAGGAAATCCTTCACTCATTATTCACACACAAAATAACAAGGAGTTGATATCCATAGTTCTATTAACGTCCAAATGAAGACTGTAGATCAGGCGAGGACTGATGAGCTAAGGACGAAGGAAAAAATAAACCGCAATCATCACAATCAATCAACCATAGGACGGTCAATACATGCAAGGATCGAAGGCCATGGGAAATCAACATCGAACTAAAGGCTATGGGGAAAATTTCATTCATCAACTAGAATGCTAAGACAATCATTTTCCTTACCCAATTAAACATGCAGAACCAAAAGCATAAATCATACTAACAATCTACCATGCAGAAATAAAGGAAGCGTACCATTTCCCAATCGTCGACTTTGAGTTGATGTCCAACGCACTTTGTGAAACTCTCGCTTGTTGACCAATTAGACTTCACCGATACCTCCTAGCCAACGCTAGGGGTACTCTTCTTCCCCCTTAGCCCCCCGAGCCACAAAGGGGTTGCACACACTAACCAGAGAATCAACTAGCTACCAGCTCACCTCGCAAGGCTGAGCTACTACTCCTTACCGAGCTAGATATCTCAAATCGCACAAGGTAAGAAAGTCAAGTATATATTTCTACAGCGTAACGTTACACAGACAGAAGAGATCCATCATCATTTTTCTCCCTCCATTATATAGAGTTTCGAAGTCCCTTAGTTTTCCAAAATCCCATTTAATTTAAAGTTTAATAAATTAATTCATAATAATCCTTTCCCGTACAAGTGTCACCCATCCCCTTCATTCGTCCATAAATTAATTTCACTAATTAATTAATTATCCCTATTTCCGTCACTCACCTAAAGGCACTCCTAGAATCGCTCCTAGGTGTCCCCATATCCCCTTACAAGTTTTAATGACTTACCCCCTTATCAATTTACTAGCTGAGTTTAAAATAGAAATTTCTTAAATGCTAGCTACCTTACTAAGTTAGACTATGTGCTTTATCCTTGTGTTTCCCCTTCTTTTTTATGTTTCCCGCTTTTTCCTAGTTTCCTAATTATTTTAGATTCCCCCCTTTCCCCTTTTTATTTAAACTCAAAATGGTATGCGCAAAACTTAATCTTTTCCCTTTTTCTTTTTAATGAATAAATTTTTAATTCACATAATATAGTAAAAAAATTATTTCCCCTCTCAAATTTTATCCCAAAAGGTTTTTATAAATCAATTTAATTGCTTAATCCCTTCTTGTCACAAGATTAATGAAGATTATCATTATTATATATATATATATATTAAATAGATAAAATTTTACCAGCACTATAATTTAGACCTAGACTTTATTTTCCTAGGCTCAGCGACATTTTATTAGGGGAAAAGTTTTAAATCTTCCTTAACACGTTATTCGACCCCAAGCCATTTAGGTTTATCCAATTATTAAATAACAATGCAATGTGCCCTTCAGGATGCACTAGTGGCTCCAAGGGTGCCACTCGCTTCTTTCTATTTCTCTTGCGTGATGTGCCCTTTAGGAAGCACTAGGTGCTCCAAGGGTGCCACTTCCCTCTTTCCATTTTTCTTGCACAATGTGCCCTTCAGGATGCACCATGTGCTGCAAGGGTGCCACTCGCCTCTTGACTGACATGGTAGACATAAAAAACCCCTGGAGTCAATACTCCAGTAGGTGATATTTTGGGAGACTAAGGGACTCTAAGGAATAAGGCCCTTGCCTTATTGCGTGCCCCTTAGAATCATTGTGAGAGACTGTCGCAGTATGCCCTCACGACATTGTGGGTCTTCTCGAACTAGGTAGTTGTTAACCTATAGTTCGAGCCACGATGAGAGTGCTAGTAGGTTGTGGCAGGGATGCTGTCCACAACTCTCTCTCACCTTCTCTGGTAGTCGTGTGTGACCCCTCTACTCCACATGTGAGTCTGGTTGACAAGCTATCATCAACCTGCATCATCAATGAATCATGTCATAAATATATCCATAATTATAACATCTAATTAGATGCAGAAATATCATATATACAACAATAAAACCCCAATAGTCCACTCCCTGACTCGATCCAGAGTCCAAGGGGTTCCATCAATGCATTTTCATCCTCGAGGTCCAAAATCCTACAAACTCAATAAAACCAAGTTAATATCACCTGTCTATGTCAATGCAGCAAAAAAACATGTCATCAACCCATAACGCCTCATAATCAAAATCAAATGCTTAATAATATAATAATCTAGATCACTTGTAAGCAAGTGTCATCAAAGAATAAGTTTGCTCAGTGTGCGCATGAGCAGGATGTTACAATGTTTTTGTTTGTGTTGTTTTTGTGGAGCTACACCTCAAGGTGTATGCTAAAAAATAAATATTTCCATATGTTCACAAAGAAAAAAAAATTCCTCTTCTCAACACCAACAAAAGGTTAGATCTCATATAGATGACCCGAAAAATGAAAGGTTTCTCTATGTTTCTGATTTTTCTAGATCACACAAAGAACACAAAAAAGTGCATACGAAGATGATGAAACATTGTCCTCTTTGTTTATGATTTTTCGAGATGGCACAGAGTGCAGGACAAAAAGAATACATAGACCGAAAAGAGTAGCAATCCATAAACAAAAACAAAAAATTGAAATATTATATCTGTAAAAAAAAATTAAAATGGCTTATTCAGGCTTTATACCTCTAGAGCTGATTGAATGGCCATATCCTTTGAAAAAAGAAATATTTTCAAGTGAAATGAAAATAGTTTGTAATTGAAATAAGTGCTCTGGACAAAATGGATCAATCCTCTTAGCCCAAAAATCTACGAAAATAGAAGAAACTAAATATGTGATAACACAACTTTGAGAGATTGATATACAATGGGAGCATGTATTCAAATGTGCTCTGATACCCTGTTCAACATTACAAGTATTCAAACATAGGTGTTCACAAAACTAGATCAAAGATCAACACACAAATGTTTTTACATGGAAAAACCCATGTGGAGAAAAATACATGACCCCATCTAACATGTCCACTTGAGGGAATTTATCAATGAAAAAGAAAAATATTACAAGGGAGTTTCTTACAATCGATCATCAACAAATTACCCTACATTCTCTTTAAATAGATATCATGGACCAATAAGATGTTAAGCCACATATCAATGTAATCGTTAAGATCAAGGAGAATATGAGTTTTCATATCACTCTATGTCGGGAACATATCGTGACCATCATATTACATATGCATTGTAATGAGAAACACACTATAAACTAGAAAGACACATTAAAACAAGTTGATCTTAACTAACTTCTAAGTATCTAAATATCCTAACACCTACCACACATCACCAAGTAAAAAATTCATTCCAAAGCACACCCACAACATCAATGAGTAGGGACGGTGTCAAGCAGTGCTAATGATAAAAATTACATAGATAAAGAAAGTGGCATCCAATTTTAGACTAGAATGGTGAAGTTCACAACATCAACAAAAAAAGTCATAGATAAAACAACAATGATCCAATTGTAAACCCCGAGGGTGAGGATTGCAATGTCAAAAACAACCACAAATGAAGCAAGATCCATCTAGTGGTAACCAAGATGGTTAGGTTCATAATTTACATAAAGGTTTTGAGAGGGGGAATGATGCAACCACTTAATGAGGTGCATTCAATGGAGATGTCTCAAGTAAATTGAAAAATTAAAATCCTACCACATTTTCCTCATATTAAAAGCACCTTGAGCTCAATAGATAATTAAACTCCTACCAGTCTCCATCACATTTTCCTCATATTTCATTTTTTGTGTTTTTTAAATATTTTTCTAAAAACTAAAATAACATCGCACCATGGCCTTCCTTTGGCCAATGCCAATAACTGGTTGGTGATCCGTAACTCTTGTGAGATGCCTTTGAATCTCTAATCATTAACTAGTTTTCTTATGCCTGATGAAGAAGAATTATCAGTAAATTAAAAATAATTTTAAGTTATACTTTAGAAACAAGAGAAAAAAAAACTCTCAAAACATTAAAAAAGTAAAATAAGTTATACTGAAAAACCAAAAAGCCTTTTTATTGAATCACTAATATCCACTAGATATTGATTATCTAATCAAATCATATTACATAGACTTAAAAAAAGTCGAGTAACTTATCTAAAAACGCCTAACCTTCAACCATACATAAAACCTAAATCCTAAAACTTAATAGCAATTTAATCTCATACCCAAATGAAGAAGCGTTGTTTCTTCCTTGACTTTTATATTAATTAACTTAGACCCAAAATTTTGAGTAAAAAACTTAATCTTCAACATAATAAAAATAAAGTTTGATTTTATAATATATAAAAAAACTTAGTTTTTTTTTAATTTCATTGGTTTATAATTTGAAGTGTTATTAGAACACTGTGTCGCCGACCATACTCATTCCTTTTGGTGTTTCCCGAATTATTTTACTTATTTTTAATAATACGAATTTTTTCTGCTTTGTAACATTTAAATTTATATATTTATATTAACTTTAGATTTAATAATTAGTTTAATCTTTAAAATTATGTATTTTTATATTTATATTAAATTTAAATTTATTAATTAAGATTTAAAAGATTATATGAAAAATGAATTTGTGTAAATATTTTAACTTTTTGAATCATATAACAAGTAATTAAAATTCTAACATTTACATTTCTATATTTAAATTAAATTTAAATTTATTAACTAGACTAATATTTGAATTTATATATTTTTATATATTATTAAATTGTTATTTATTAATTAATGTTTATAAAATTATGAGGTTTATGGTGGTGTGCTTATATATATACTTTAACAACCAGATTTAAGTAAAAAATAGTTGATATATGAGATCGGTACCATTTTCTACAATTTAAAATTAATGATTTTTCTACAATTTAAAATTAATGGTGTGAATCCGCGTAAAATATGGTTGGTCTCTGATATACAACAAGATTTTCTATTCTTTAAAATTAATGGTGTGGATCGACGTATAACAAGCACTTATGCAAGGACACAACCATAAACACATATATACATTTTAAATGCAATAATTAAGTATTATTTAATAATTACTAAATTATTATTTAAAATAAAATTATTAATAATTTAGTTCTTATTATTAATCAAATATTTTAATAATAATAATAAATAAATAAGTAATAATTTTAATAATAAATTATTAATAACAATTAAATAATATTTTTTATTATTTAATAACTATTATTATAATAATTTTTTAATAAGTATTAAATTTTTATTATTTAATAATTATTTTTATAAACTATTTAATAATTATTAATAACTATTTTGTTTAATTTAATAACTATATAATAATTATAATTTTTATTATTTATTTAATGACAATTAAATAATAATTTTTATTATTTATAATTATCAAATAATGATAAATTATTATTTAATTATTAAAAATTAATTAATTATCAATTAATTATCAAATAATTAAATAAATAGTATATAATCATTATTTATAAATTAGAAAAAAAATATAGAAAAATAAAATAATTAGTATCAAAATAAAAACAATATTAAAATAATGCATTAATAATTTATTTATTTGATAATTAAATACATTAAATTATTTCTCTTTTGAAAAAAGCATTCTATAGAAAACACTATGCCACGTATATGCATGCATCAAAAAGTCTAGCCTTGAATATGCAAGGCCGTTGAGGATTATGAGAGCTGAGGGTTACCATTTTCATAGTTTCAGTTGTGTTTAGGTTTGAGAGAGAGACTTTATATAGGCGGAGTACTCTTTTGTTGTAGAGACAGAGTGAGTTATCATTCTCCTCTTCCAGAATATTGATTTTTGGAACCCTCGTCCTGTATGTGTGCTTTATCTCTTACTGGGATCGTAACTAAATCGTAAAAAAAATATTTATTTATTTATTGGTCTTCTAAATGCGTTTGTTTATATGTTGCATCTAAATTAATAGATGTAGATTATTTAAATAGCCATTTTTAAATGTATTTGTATCATGTTTATAAATTGACTTTTAACACGATTAGGTTAATAATGGTGGATAAACCCACTTTATTTATTGCTCGTGATCTTTTTTTCACTATGTTTTAACCTGACTAGGTTAATAATGGTGGATAAACCCACTTTATTTATTGGTCCTCTTCTTTTTTCATTGTGGATGCCCTGGGTTTAGGTTTTTAACTATGTTGTTTTACTGTTCATGGGTGTTTGGGGTTGTCCTCTTCCACTTCTTTATCGGATATTCGTGGATGCGTGGGACTTACTAGGTCAGTCGTTTCTTTACCAGGTGGCCATTAATAATTGTGCCTCCTTCCATTTATTTACCACTGCTAGTTTATTTTCCATATCAATAGTTTTTTTACCATGCAGTGTAACATCCTGCTCTTGCGCACGTTGAGCGAACTTATTATTTGAGGACACTTGCTCGCAATTGATCCAGATTATTATACTATTAAACATTTGATTTTGATTATGAGGCGTTATGGGTTAATGACATGTTGTTTTGCTGCATTGACATAGACATGTGCTATTGAATCGGTTTTACATAGTGTGCAGGATTTTGGACCTCAAGGATGCAGAGGCATCGATGGAACCCCTTGGACTCTAGATCGAGTCGGGGAGTGAACTATTGGGGTTTGATTGTTTTATATGTGACATTAGTGCATTTGATTAGCTGATATGATTATGGATATATTTTTGACATGATTCATTGATGATGCAGGCTGATGATAGCTTGCCAACCAGACTCACATGTGGAGTACATAGGTCACGCTTGACTACCGGAGATATTGAGGGAGAGGTGTGGACAATAGCCCTGAAGGGAACGTCACATTGTTAATTAATAAATTAATAAACCTAGATGGTCTTAGGACGAATAATGTGATAAGAAAATTTAAAACAATTTCCATAATAAAATGTCGCCCAACCTAAAAAATTTAAAATCTAGGTCTAGGTGAAACTTGCGGTAAAAGAAGAATATTTGTATATAAAAAAAAAAATAACTATATAATAGTGATAATCATCATTAATCTTGTGACAAGAAGGGGGTAAGCAATTAAATTGATTTATAAAAATCCTTTGGGACAAAATTTAAAAAAGAGGGGAAATAGTTGTTTTACTATATTATGCTAATTAAAAATTTATTCATTAAAAGAAAAAGGGAACAAGGGTAAGTTTATGCACTTGTCTTTTTGAGTTTGAATAAAAAGGGGAAAGAGGGAAATCTAAAATAATTAGGAAACTAGAAAAAAGTGGGAAACATAAAAAGAAAGGGGAAACAAAAGAAAAAAAACAGATAGTCTAACTTAGTAAGGTATCTAGCATTTAAGAACTTTCTAATTTAAACTCAAATAGTAAATTAATAAGGGGGAAACTCATTAAAACTTGTAAAGGGATATGGGGACACCTAGGAGCGATTCTAGGAGTGCCTTTAGGTGAGTGAGGGAAATAGGGGTAATTAATTAATTAATGAAATTAATTTTTGGAGGAATGGAGGGGATGAGTGACACTTGTATGGGGAGGATCTTTATGGATTAAATTATTAAACTTTAAATTAAATGGGATTTTGGGAAAGTAGGAGACTTCAAAACTCTATATAATGGAGGGAGGAGAATAATAGTGGATATCTTCTGTTTGCGTAACGTTACGCTGTAGAAATGTACACTTCACTGACTTAGCTTGTGGGAGTTGGGATACCTAGATCGGTGAGGAGTGGTAGCTCGTCTTTGCGAGGTGAGCCAAGAACTAGTTGATTCTTTGGATAATGTTCGTGGCCCTTTTACGACACGTGGGGCTAAGTGGGAAGAAGAGTACCATTAGCGTTGGCTGAGAGGTACCAGGGAAGTCTCACCGGTCAGCAAGCGGGAGTTGCACGAAGTGCACGGGACATCAACTCAGAGCGGACGATTGAGCAACGATACACTTCCTTTATTTCTGCAGTAGATTGTTAGCATGATTTATTCTTTTAAACATGCATGTTTGATTGGGTAAGAAAAATGATTGTTTTATCATTCTAGTTGGTGACTGAAATTTTCCCATAGCCTTTAGCTTGACGATTGATTGACTCCCATGGCCTTCGATACCCGGCATGTATTGACCGCCCTATGGTTTATTGATTGATTATTATTGCGGATGTTTTTGCATTTCCTCCCTAGCTCATCAGTCCTCACCTGAGCAGTCAGCCAGGAGCCTGATCTACAGTCATCACTTCGACCTATAGATCTCAACGCCCTACTTTCCTATGCGTGGATGATGAGCAAAGGATGTGTTTCCCAGTCTTCTACCCTTGTTATTGTTCTTGGTTGATTGATGGTCATTGGGCCTTGTTGTATTTAGTAATTCCACCGTTGTTAACCTTCCTATCCCCTAAATTTTGGAATCTATGTATTGGTTATCTTCCACTCTGTGATTTACAGTAACCGATTGTGTGACCACCTCTTTTTCTATTAGAGACTGCGACCGAACCTTTAGACATTGTATTCATTTCTCCCACTCTTGACTGAGATCTGGCTGATTTCATTATATTTTGAGAGTAATTTTTATGACGTTTTAATCGGTATAGACAGAGGATGATTCTGTGTGCATACAGTCCACGTTTTCCACTCCGACACACTTAATTTTTTATGGCAAATTCACCCCTTTCCTTTGATGGTTTTCCTTTCAGTTATGTCTTATTGTTTCCTTGTTGCAAGACAACGATTATACAGTTATCATTAGTGATAATTCTGTTTACTGACATAGCATACCTTGCAAGATTTCAACCCCAAATTTTTCCTGTGAGATTCATTGGATTTGATGGAAAATTTTGTGCTCTGTGTTTGGTTGATTATCTCTGTGTTTTCGGTAAATTTTTAACCTCAACGTTTTTGTTTTGTTTTTACCAATGCGTTTTTACTGTGTGATGGTGGCGTCCTTACCCGTGCTATGGTGGAGTTCCCACTTGTGTTTGATTGTGATTTTTCTTGTGTTATGGACGCGTTGGGTGATTGCCTAATAGTTAGAAACGGATCCACTCTGGAAGGCGATATTATTGTTGTGAATATGAGTATCAATGGACATAATGGTTGTGTAGACAACAATGACAATTTTTGGGGAAAATGCTGATGTAGGTGACTTAATTTTTATCTGGGTTAACTTTTACCAGCCTCTACACAGCCAGCACTCTAAGAGTTTCGAGGCACTTTACACTTTAGTGACTGCTATCTTACCTTGGTGAATTTAATATTGGGATTTTAACTCAGCCTTAGCTTAGCAGCATTTACCTTTACTTTTATGTGCCAATTTCCTTCTACCTGAGTAATTCTTTTACAAGTCAGTGTTAACCGTAGACGACTTTTTGGAATGTTTAGCATTTCATATTGTTGAAGATAAACCTTGGCTAGGGAAATTCTTATTATTTTATTTATGTTAAAGTGAACATTTTATCAGCACTATTGACAACGAATTGTTAGAATTGTTAGAAAACATTTATAGTGGTCCAGTGATACTCTTGTTGTACATTCTAGGGAGTGAATTGGAGGATAGAACAACCAACGACTGAAATGGAATGACAGAAAAATTCCGGCACCAATTGATTATTTCAGACAGTGA
>JASDQU010680734.1:0-11240 GCA_032191745.1 Picea mariana | reverse complement strand
GGGAAGAAGAGTACCATTAGCGTTGGCTGGGAGGTACTGATGAAGTCTCATCAGTTAGAAAGCGAGATTTGCATGAAGTGCATGGGACATCAACTCAGAGCAGACGATTGAACGATGATACACTTCCTTTATTTCTGCGTGGTAGATTGCTAGTATGATTTATGCTTTTAGACATGCATGTTTGATTGGGTAAGGAAAATGATTGTCTTATCATTCTAGTTGATGACTAAAAGTTTCCCATAGCCTTTAGCTTGACGATTGATTGACTCCCATGGCCTTCGATTCCCGACATGTATTGACCACCCTATGGTTTATTGATTGATTATTATTGCGGATGTTTTTGCATTTCCTTCCTAGCTCATCAGTCCTCACCTGAGCAGTCATCTAGGAGCCTGATCTACGGTCATCGCTTCAACCTGTGGATATCAACGGCCTACTTTCCTATGCGTGGATGATGAGCAAAGGATGTGTTCCCCAGTCATCTACCCTTGTGATTGTTCTTGGTTGATTGATGGTCATTGGGCCTTCTTGTATTTAGTAATTCCACCATTGTTAAACTTCCTATCCCCTAAATTTTGGAATCTGTGTATTGGTTATCTTCCACTCTGTGATTTACAGTAACTGATTGTGTGACCACCTCCTCTTTTTCTATTAGTGACTGCGACCGAACCTTAAGACATTGTATTCATTTCTCCCACTCTTGATTGAGATCTCGCTAATTTCATTATATTTCGAGAGCAGTTTTTACGATGTTTTAATCTGTATAGACAGAGGATGATTCTGTGTGCATACAATCCACGTTTTCCACTGGGACACACTTAAGTTTCGATGGTGAATTCACCCCTTTCCTTTGATGGTTTCCCTTTCGATTATGTCTTATTGTTTCCTTGTTGCAAGACAATGATTATATATTTATCATTAGTGATAATTTTGTTTACTGACATAGCATACCTTGCAAGATTTCAACCCCAAATTTTTCTTGTGAGATTCATTGGATTTGATGGAAAATTTTGCGCTCTATGTTTGGTTGATTATCTCCGCGTTTTCGGTATGTTTTTAACCTCAACATTTTTGGTTTTTTTTACCCCTGCATTTTTATTGTGTGATGGTCGCATCCTTACCCATGCTATAGTGGAGTTCCCACTTGTGTTTGATTGCAATTTTTCTTGTGTTATGGATTTGTTGGGTGATTGCGTAATAGTTAGACACACGTCCACTCTTGAAGGCGATATTACTGTTGTGACTATGAGTATCAATGGACAGAACGATTGTGTAGACAACGATGACAATTTTTGGGGAAAATGATGATGTAGGTGACTTAATTTTTATCTAGGTTAACTTTTACCAGCCTCTACACAGCCAGCACTCTAAGAGTTTTGAGGCACTTTACACTTTAGTGATTGCTATCTTACCTTGGCGAATTGAATATTGGGATTTTAACTCAGCCTTAGCTTAGCAACATTTACCTTTACTTTCATGTGTCAATTTCCTTCTACCTAAGATAATTCAGTGTTAACCGTAGACAACTTTTTGGAATGTTTAGCATTTCATCTTGTTGAAGATAAACCTTGGTTAGCGAAATTCTTATTATTTTATTTATGTTAAAGTCAACATTTTATCATCTCTATTGACAACGAATTGTTAGAATTGTTAGACAACATTTATAGTGGTCCAGTGATACTCTTGTTGTAGATTCTAGGGAGTGAATTGGAGGATAGAACAACCAATGACTGAAATGGAAGGACAGATAAATTCGGACACTGATTGATTATTTCAGACAACGAACTCCTTTTTCTTTTACTCCAGCTTAACCATGTTTTTACTCTACGATTCCCTCATTTAATGTTTGGATCCTTTCCCAATTTCACTGCGTTTACACCTGGAATAGTGATTTATTACACTATGTTTTAAAACTTGTGGACTACATTTTTCATCTTGTTTCTCGACCACTAGTACTCCTTCTAGTGTACTGCATTTTTAACTATGTTTTTGGACTACGTTTTTCATCTTGTTTCTTGACCACTAGTACTCCTTCTAGTGTACTTCATTTTTAACTGAGTAATTCTTCTATTGTACTACGCTTTTAACTGCTATTTAGCTATGCCCTTAATGCACAGTTGAAGGAAAATGTTGTAAGTGTATGTGGGCATTTTCTGTTAGGTTAATGATGGAATATATTAGACAGTGCCCTTCAGTGTCAGCGTTGCGGTTAGCATAAAAAGAACTCTGTGTTTTGATTATAGAAAACAAGTTTTACTTGAAGGAGAACAATTGGTTTATTGATAGAAATTTAATAATTGCATCTCACCCCTTGCTATATATTTTTAGTGATCGTGATTTAATTATTGCGATATTTCAAGTATTGATATAATGGTATGGATAGTGTTTATGGATAGTGAGATCATGCTACTGATTTAATGATTGCGATGATTTTGGTGTTGATATAATGACTGTGATTTACGTACACATAGATAGCATTTTATATGTTGGACAACATTATTATATTGATATTGATATGCTAGACAACCCTTCCTATGGTGTCAACCTTGATCTAGTAGACAACAATATTATTTTTTCCAATTTCCTTTGTTCAGTTGAAGACAATGAATCCCTCTTTTAGGAATTTTCCCATACGATGTAGAATTGAAACATAATTACACTAAGCTAATTGTTGATAATGATTGTTTTAAGGTGTACGAAGTGTCGTATGTTACAATAGAATTTGTGACACAAGAATTTATTTTCTAGAAGGGATTCTCTAGTAGTCAGGTTTCGTCATGTATCGTGGACTGGTTGATTGGGGCTTCGGTTAGTGATCCTGTGGTGCAATAGTGTCTTCGGTCCCCTAGCATGTTGAATCGTTCTGGGATTGGGTCTAGTTGTGTCATGTTGTGCCTTGGGTACTATCATGCCTATCGCCTAGCGACAACATGACTCTAGAGGAGGGGATCAATGCGTGCCTGATTGAATAGAGGCGAATGATAACTTGGTCGGAGTCTATGCTGCCCATTGTGGGCGTTGATCATTGTATGTTGTTGTTAGCACTTGGGATGTAATGCCTTCATGTGCTTGGTTGCGCACATCTGAGGTTCTAGATACTGGACATCGAGGCCATTGTGTCGGGATGGTGGATGTTATTCTTTAGCTTGTAGGCATAGCCGCATTATGTTAGATGAACAATCATTTCTCTTGGTCACCTTACGCATGTTTCTCCCAACTGCTCTTGTACCAGTGCGTGGAGCCACAGTTATATGTTTCCTATTCCATGGGCATGGTGCTCGCAGTCAGATGTGTTTTTTAACTATAATATTGTTGTCGTCCTATTCAAAAAAAAAAAATTGCACTTCCTGCTTCTCTTGTAGTCCTAAAAAAGGGGTTGTTACATATGGTATCATAGCCGATACAACCCTACAACCATGGATCGCCAGGTGTTCCACTACAGTAAACTCGTGAGTATTAACTCTTGCGTTAATTTAAAAACTTAACATGTCCTGTGGCAATCTCATTTAGAGGAGACCTCCAAGGTTGACAATGTGGTTTCATGGAAGGAGGTGCGACACCTCCAAAAGTTCCCACATCCTCGGAATCGAACCCCAAGGGGAAGGGAAAGTCCTTGGGTTGGATTCGCTTGTTGTAAGGGATGATAATGGTTTGACAAGGCCATTCCAGGTAATCTTAATGGGGCCTTGATTCACCATCGATACTGAGATGAGGCCAGGGCACCTATACCCCTGAGGGTCCACTGTGCACCCTAGATGGTACCGTTATCATCCACCGAGAAATCGAGAGAGTTGAAATATCAAGTCCACAAGTGTCGTGGACAAATTTTTCATCGATGCATAGTTGTAGATCAAGGCATTGTGCTTCACACTTCACGATTACGACCTCCAACATGAAGGTCCACCTGGTGGTATTTCAACTGAAGGGGAGCATTCTTCTATGGTGAAAGACGCTGCTTCCACTTTTGAGCATGGCCATCGACGACGTGTCATGAGAACTATTTGAGGAATGGTTCCAAGAGAGGTATCTTCTGAGGAATTCACTGAGTGTCATCTCAATGAGTTAGACACCTTGTGACAAGTCATCCGCATGGTGCCCGAGTGCGAGGCCCATTAGGGGCTGCTTCGGTGTGCTCCGCACCTTTTTACCCAGAAACTTAAAATCAAGAAGTTTGAGTTTGGCCTTATTGTTAGAATTCAACTTCCACTTCGAGTACTGGGATTACTGGATTGAAGAAAGTGTCTGGATTTTGGGGAACCACATTACCAACATTCCTACCCAGAGGAAAGGGCCAGAGGATCTTAACTAGTCAAACCCACTGCCATGGGAGTTTTGGGTAAGGCCCAACGGATTCATGCAGTGGTGATTAACTGTCAGGCAGAGAACCAATCAACTGTGCTCGATACATCAGGTATAGTTGCTGACCAGACCCTTAGATTTGATAGATCTCGGTGCTACCGAGAGTTTAATCTCTAGTGCAATGCTAAAAAGGATTAAGGTTAACTCAATCGAACAGGTTGAGTTTAGATTTGTACAGATGGCTTCAGGAGCCAAACAGAAGGTTGGAGGAAAGGTTATGGGTTGTACCCTTAAACTAGGAGAGTTTGTCACTAGGGACAACTTGTACGTCATGATCTTAGGATATTATGACATCGTGATCGGTATGGATTGGTTGGAATCGCATGAGGCGATACTCAACTGTAAGACGAAACAATTGATATTGGCCGATGATGAGGGGAAAATATGCGTGATTGTAGGATAGAGTCAAGGAGTTTCCCTGAGGTTCATCTCTTCCTTACAGCTACGAAAGAGCATATGCAAGGGATGTGATCTTTATGTGATCCTTACGTTAAACAAGAAGGGAGTAGCGGAAGGTCTAGAACATCTTTCTATGGTGAGAGAGTTTGTGGACGTCTTCATAGAGGATTTACCTGGGATGCCATCGGAGACATAATTGGAGTATACTATAGACCTAAAACTGGGGACTGAACCAATATCAAGAATGCCTTATCGGATGTCGAACCCAGAGTTACGAGAGTTCAGAATGCAACTGAAAGAATTGTTGGACCTGAGACTGATACGTCAAAGTGTGTCACTGTGGAGTGCACCTATTATTTTCGTACAAAAGAAGGATGGGTCATGGAGGCTCTACATTAATTATTGTCAATTGAACAAGGAAACGATCAAGAATCAGTACCCGTTGTTGAGGATAGATGATCTGTTTGATCAAATGAAGGGTGCGATGGTGTTTTTAAAGATCGATTTGTGATCAGAGTATCACCAGTTATGGATCAAGGAGGATGATGTCCCTAAGAATTCCTTTAAGACAAGGTTTGGACATTATGAGTTTACTATTTTATCGTTTGGACTGAAAAACGCCCCAGGGGTATTTATGAGTTTGTTGAATGGGGTGTTCCATGAGTACTTGGAAAAGTTCATCCAAGTATTCATTGACAATATTTTGATTTACTCTCAGATGACAGAGGAGAATGACAAGAACTTGCGCTTGGTACTATAGTGTTTGTGAGAGCACAATTATATGAGAAGTTTTCCAAATGATCATTTTATCAATCGAAGATTCACTACTTAGGGCATGTCATCTCCAGCGAAGGTATCACCGTGGATCGAGAAAATGTCAAGGATATTACGGAATAGTCTACGCCAACAAATGTCCCGGAAGTATGTAGATTCATGGTTTTAAAAGGATACTATCGACGGTTTGTCGAGCAATTTTCGAAGATAGAAAATCCGATCACAAAGTTGCAAAATAAGAACAAGAATTTGTTTGGACCGAGAAATATGCAGAAGCATTTTGGAGGCTCAAAGATCTGTTGACAACAACACCGATACTAAAGGTCCCTGACATGGACGTGGAATTATTGGTATGCACTGATGCATCCAAGGAAGGCTTAGGCATAGTCTTGATGCAATACGATCAAGTGATCACTTACATCTCGAGGGAACTGAGAAGGCATTAGAAGAACTATGCGATGCACGATTTGGAGTTGTTAGCCATTGTTTTTGCCTTGAAGGTTTGGAGACACTACCTTGTGGGATGGAATTTTGAACTAAAGATGAACCACTGTGGACTACAACACATCTTTACACAAAGCAACATGAACGCACGACAACGACGTTGGTTAGAACTACTTAGCGAATATGATTTTGAGATTTCTTACATAAAAGTAATAGTGAACCGAGTGGCAGATGCATTGAGTCAGAGACCATGCATATTTTTAGTGTTGCCTCTTCATACGAATCGATGTGAAAATATTCTAAATTTATAGCATTACGATGACTGGTACAAAGAGGTTGAGGATTTTATCAGACAAAACACAATGATGGTACCAAGATTTGAAGGATTTCTATCTGATGACAATGGATTATTGAGGTTTAAAAATCGTATTTACATACCATCAAACAAAGAGTTGAGGATATTGATCCTAAATGAGGCTCATAGAGAAATATACATGGCTCACCCGAGAGTCATAAAGATTAGGGCAAACCTAAAGACCTTATTCTTCTAAAAGGAATGAAGACAGACATATTCAACTGTGTGGCCATATGTCTAGAATGTCAACAGGTAAAGGATGAGCATAGACATCAAACAAGATTACTACAACTACGCGCTAATATAGAATCGAAATGGGAGGTCATTTTGATGTATTTTATTGTTGGATTGCCACTAACAACAAGGAGGCATGACTCGATTTTCATATTAGTCGACATTCTGATGAAGAGTGCTCATTTATTTTTGTGTGTATGACATATTAGGCACTTGATATAGCCAACGTTTTCATTAGTGAAATGGTGAGGCTGCATGGCATACCTAAAAGGATTATATCTGATCGTGGATCGATGTTTACTAGACTGTTTTGGACTAGTTTCCAAGAGGCCTTGGGAACCCGACTTAACTTTAGTATTGTGTATCACCCAGAGACTGACAAGAAGACCGAACGAACAAACCAGACCTTGGAATACATGTTGTGCATGTACATGATGGACCAACATAAGGATTGGGAAGAATTATTTCCACTGGTATAATTCGCTTATAACTATAGTTACCAAAGCGCCATTAAGATGGTACCTTTTGAGTTTCTTTACAAGAAACCATGTTGGGTGCCATTGAGTTGGGATTGGCTTGAGAACAGGGTCTAGGTGGGATCAGAGGCAATCCAAGAATTGAAAGATTAAATGAAAACTTTAATACAAAGGATCAAGGAAGTGCAGGATCAACAAAAGAGTTATGACGATGCACGTCATGTCGACCGTAATTACAATGTGGCGATCGAGTATTTTGGTGACTGAAACTGCATAAGAGTTCATTCAAGTTTGGAAAAAGGGGCTAAACTATCTCCAAGTTTAGTGGGATCCTACGAGATTTTGGAAAAGAGAGGCCCATGGCCTAAAGACTAGGCTTTCCTGATTCTTGAGGTGTATTCATGATGTATTTCACGTATCTATTTGAGACATTATGATTAGTGATCCTACACATGTTTTGACTTGAGCACCTTGTGGGTGTCGAATGAGGGTGTGCTCACGGCTGAGCCGATCCGCATCATGGATCATCGCACTCGAGGGCTACGGCATAGAATGGTAGATCAGGTCAAGGTCCACTGGAACAAATATAGTCCTCACTTGGCGACCTGGGAGGATGCATATGATATGCGCCAACAATTTTCATTTTTGTTTGATAGATAGATTTATGATTCTGTGATACACATTGTTTCGACACTTATACTGTGAAACTTTGGGATGAAGTTTAGACCAAGAGGGGGTGTGTGTAACATCCCACTCTTGCACACAATGAGCCAACTTATTCTTTGAGGACACTTTCTCGCAAGTGATCCAGATTATTATACTATTAAACATTTGATTTTGATTATGGGGAGTTATGGGTTGATGACATGTTGTTTTGTTGCATTGACATAGATAGGTTCTATTGACTCAATTTTACTAAGTGTGCGGGATTTTGGACCTCGAGGATGCAGAGGCATCAATGGAACCCCTTGGGCTCTGGATCGAGTCAGGGAGTGAACTATTGGGGTTTTATTGTTTTATATGTGATATTAGTGCATCTGATTAGCTGAAGTGATTATGGATATATTTATGACATGATTCATTGATGATGTAGGATGACAATAGCTTGTCGACCAGACTCACATGTGGAGTAAAGGGGTCATGCTCAACTACCAGAGATGTTGAGGGAGAGGTGTGGAAAACATCTCTACCACAGCCTACTAGCACTCTCGTAGTGGCTCGAACTGTAGGTTAACGATTACCTAGTTCGAGAGGACCCACAATTTCATGAGGGCACACTGCGATAGTCACTCATGATGATTCTAAGGGGCGCGGAATAAGGCAAGGGCCTTATTCCTTAGAGGCCCTTAGTATCCCACAAGATCACTTGGTGGAGTATTAACTACAGGGTTTTTTTATGTCTACCAAGTCAGTTAAGAGGCGAGTGGCACCCTTGGAGCACGTTGTGTGTCCTGAAGGGCATGTCGCGCAAGAAAAATGGAAAGAGGCAAGTGGCACCCTTGGAGCATGTGGTGCGTCCTGAAGGTCACATTACATTGTTAATTAATAAATGAATAAATCTAGATGGCCTTAGTATGAATAATGTGATAAGAAAAAGTTAAAACAATTTCCCTAATAAAATGTCACCCAACCTCAAAAATTTAAAATCTAGGTCTAGGTGAAACTTGTGGTAAAAGAAGAATATTTGTATAAAAATAAATAAAATAAATAAATAACTATATAATAATGATAATCATCATTAATATTTTGACATGAAGGGGGTAAGAAATTAAATTGATTTAAAAAAATCCTTTTGGATAAAATTTAAAAAAGGGGGGAAATAATTTTTTTACTATATTATGTTATTAGAGTTTAAATAAAAAGGGGAAAGAGGGAAATCTAAAATAATTAGGACACTGGGAAAAAGCAAGAAACACAAAAGAATGGGGAAACACAAGGAAAAATAAGATAGTCTAACTTAGTAAGGTATCTAGCATTTAAGAACTTTCTAATTTAAACTAAACTAGTAAATTAATAAAGGGGAAAGTCATTAAAACTTGTAAGGGGATATGGGGACACCTAAGATTGATTCTAGGAGTGCATTTAGTTGAGTGAGGGAAATAGGGGTAATTAATTAATTAATGAAATTAATTTTTGGAGGAATGAAGGGGATGGGTGACACTTGTACGGGGAGGATCTTTACAGATTAAATTATTAAACTTTAAATTAAATGGGATTTTGGGAAAGTAGAGGACTTCAAAACTCTATATAATGGAGGGAGGATAATGATGATGGATCTTTTCTATTTGCATAACGTTACGCTGCAAAAATATATACTTGAATGACTTAACTTGTGGGAGTTGCGATACTCAGCTCGGTGAGGAGTGGTAGCTCGGCCTTGTGAGGCGAGCTGGGAGCTACCTGATTCTTTGGATAGTGTGTGTGGCCCCTTTGTGGCTTAGGGGTCTAAGGGGGGAGAAGAGTACCCCTAGCGTTGGCTGGGAGGTACCGGTGAAGTCTCATTGATCGACAAGTGGGAGTTGCACAAAGCGCGCGAGACATCAACTCAAAGCAGGCAATTGAGAAATAGTATGCTTTCTTTATTTTTTCATGGTAGATTGTTAGTATGATTTATGCTTTAAGACCTGCATGTTTAATTGGGTACGAAAAATGATTGTCTTAGCATTCTAGTTGATGACTGAAATTTTCCCATAGCCTTTAGCTCGATGATTGATTGACTCCCGTGGCCTTTGATTCCCATCTTGTCTTCACCGCCCTATGGTTTATTGATTGATGATGATTGCAGTTGTTTTTGCCTTTCGTCCCTAGCTCATTAGTGCTCGCCTGAGCATTCGGCTAGGAGCCGGAGCTACGGTCATCGCTTTGGTGTTAATGAACCTATTGATCTCCACACCCTTCTTTCTTGTGCGGGGATGATGAGCGAAGGATGTGTTTCCCAGTTGTCTACCTGTGTGATGGTTATTGGTTGATTGATGGTAGTTGCACCTTCTTATATTGAGTAATTACGCCGTTGGTAACCTTCCTATCCCCTAAATTTTGGAATCTTCATATTGGTTATCTTCCTCTTTGTGATTTACAGTAACTGATTGTGTGACCACCTCCTCTTTTTTTGTTAGTGACTCCGAATGAACCTTTAGACATTGTATTCATTTCTCCCTCTCTTGATTGAGATATGGCCGATTTCATTATATTTTGAGAGAAATGTTTACTACGTTTTAATCGGTAAAGATAGAGGATGATTTTGTGTGCATACAGTCTGCGTTTTCCACTCAGACACACTTAACTTTTTGATGGTGAATTCACGTCTTCCCTGCAATGGTTTCCCTTTCAATTATCTCTTATTGTTTCCTTGTTGCAAGACAACGATTATACAATTATCATTAGTGATAATTTTGTTTACTGGCAGAGCTTACCTTTCAAGATTTCAACCCCAAATTTTTCCTGTGCAATTTATTGCATTTGATGGAAAATATTTATCTCTACATTTGGTTGATTATCTCTGCGTTGTTGGTATATTTTTAACCTCAACGTTTTTGTTTTTTTTTACCCCTGCATTTTTACTGTGTGATTGTGGTGTGTAAGATCCCTCTCTTGTGCATTGAGCAAACTTATTCTTTTAGGACACTTGCTCGCAAGTGATCCAAATTATTATGTTATTAAAACATTGATTTTGATTATGAGGCGTTATGGGTTGACGTCATGTTGTTTTGTTGCATTGACATAGATAGGTGCTTTTGACACAGTTTTACTGAGTGTGAAGGATTTCAGACCTCGAGGATGCAGAGGCATTGATGGAACCCCTTGGACTCTGGATTAAGTCAGACAGTGAAAAATTGGGTTTTGACTATTTTATATGTGATATTAGTGCATCTGATTAGACAATATGATTATGGATATATTTTTGACATGATTCGTTGATGATGTAGACTGACGATTTCTTGTTGACCAGACTCACATGTGGAGTAGAGGGGTCATGCAGGACTACCAGATATGTTGAGGGAGAGGTGTCGACAACAACCCTGCCACAACCTACTATCACTCACGTCGTGGCTCGAACTATAGGTTAATGATTACCTAGTTCGATAGGACCACAATGTCCTGAAGGAAGACTGTGACATTCGCTCATGATGATTCTAAGTGGTGCACAATAAGGCAGGGGCCTTATTCCTTAGAGGCCCTTAGTCCCCCACAAGTTCACC
>JASDQU010680733.1:51916-64568 GCA_032191745.1 Picea mariana | reverse complement strand
TTTCAAGTGTGCGCTAGTTTGGATCATATTTTGTTCTCTACCTTTATACTATTGGCTACCTACCACCTTCGAGGCAATAGGGAATAAACTGGGAAAATTTGTCAAGGCATCGGATGCAACCTTAAAAGGAAAATATACCTTATTTGCAAGAATCTGTATTGAGATGGATGTCTCAAGTGCACTCTCAGAAGCAATATGCTTGGAGTTTAGGGATGACGAATGGATCCAAAATATTGATTATGAACATATCTCGTTTATATGCAGGAAATGTCACAAACACGAGCATCTATTCAGGCAATGCCCGCTAAATAAAACAATGGAGCAAACTAAAACAAAACAACCCCAAGATGAAGAAAGTTTTGTCTGGCCAAATTACAAAGGTAAGGAAATAGATGACAAAATAACCCCCCCCCCCACCAACAAGCATTCCAGAAACAAAGAACAACTTTGAAGGCCTGGCAGAGAACCAAAATTAGGTCAAGGACACAGGGAAGAAGAAGCTAGGGGAGAAGGAAACCGAAAGGACGGAGGAAAATAAGGCAATGGAGAATCAACTATCTCAGGACACCTCCAAGAATTACAGAGGATCGACAAGAGATCAAAATCCTGACATAAACACCCCAATGCAAGAAGGGGATGGAGATTCTGGAATGACACCCAGTGAAGTCGAAATGGAGGATCCAGATCTTTGCGACATCATGGAAACGGAAGGGATTGACCTTCGGAATATTTTGGACCAATGCAAAAAACAAGGTATGGAAACCATCCCTTCAAACCAATTGGATCGTATTCATTATCTCTTCCTAATGAGGCAGGAGGCAAAGTCTATAGGAATCAAACACATGCATGGAGAGATAGGCAACTTGGGTATCAAACCCGAGGACAACCAACAACCTCAGTCACCAAAGCTATCTAAGAGAAAGAAGGGTAGAAAACTCAACAGTGTTGTGTTGCAGGAACTGGCAGCGCTCCTGATAAACTCTGGTAAGATCAAAACGTTGTTCCCTATCTCCCCTCCACCTGGTTTAAAATGAAGATTATCACTTGGAATATAAGAGGTTTGAACAACCCTAGGAAACAAAAAATTCTCAAAAATAAGTTAAAAATGGAAACACCAGATATATGTTTTATACATGAACTAAATGTACAACAAAGAAGTTGTTACAAATAAGTAGAAAAAGTTGGAATACTTACATTTTTTTAGATATTTATAGTCAAAATTCTGTCGAGGGCATTCTCACCTTGTGGAACCCTTAAAAAGTTGACTTGATCTTGGCAGAAGCTACAAGTTATTATTTATCAGTGAATTTTCAAGTTATAGGGACTCCAGACAAGGTCATGTTCACTAATGTGTATGGCCCCCAACTTCTGGATGATAAGAAAAGAATGATGATAGCCTTAGAAACCCTTAGAGAACGAACAATAAATTCTCACTGGATTTTAGCAGGATATTTCAATATAATTGTTACCTTGGCTGAGAAGAAAAGGGGAGTTCGAAGATTGGATAGAGATGTTGAAGTATTCCTAGCCTTCATAGAAAAAACAAACCTAGTAGATATCAGAACTAATAATGAACTTTTTACTTGGAATAATAAGAGATCCTTGCATAACCAAGTAGCATCGAGATTAGATAGATTTGTAATCTCATAATCTATTTTAATGCAAGGTATTGGCATGGWAGGAAACATCCTTCCTTGGGGTAGATCATATCATTGGTCGGTACTGTTAGAGGCAAACTTCGAAGGAACCCCAAAAAATAGACCATTTYGTTTTGAGAATTTTTGGACGGAGCACCCAACCTTCAAGGAGAATATCAAGCTTTGGTGGASAGAGGACATCGAAGAAAAGGGGACAAAAATGTTTAGACTTCATGGCAGATTGAAACATGTAAGAAAAAATTAAAGCAATGGAATAAAGAAGTCTTTGGGAACAATGGCCAAGCAAAAAAAGATCTAGAAGAAAAGATGGACCAGCTTCAGAAATTATGCATTCAAGAAGGCTACAATGTGGAGAGGAAAGTGGAGGAGAACCAACTTCATCAGGAATGGGAGAAAATATGTATGTAAGAGGAAATATTATGGAGACAAAAATCCAAAGTTCAGTGGTTAAAGGAAGGGGAGAAAAACAAAAAGTTCTTCCACAAGTCAAAAATAGCACACATGACTCATAATAGAATCTTGAAAATCCGAGACCATGAAGGTATAGATCGAGAATCTCATCATGAAATTGAAAAAGCTCTCATTTACCACTTTCAAGAACATAATCAAAATTTAAGAAAACTAATCTCACCTGAGGAGGTTGACCAAGTTGTTCAAGAGATGCCAAATGAAAAGACCCCGAGACCTGATGGCTTCACAGTGGACTTCTTCAAAGCTAGATGGGATGTGGTAAACATGATATCTACGGTATAGTGGAGGATTCAAGACGCTCTTCTTCTATTCTTAAAGCTCTGAATTCAACTTTCATCACCTTGATCCCCAAAGAAAATGAAGTTAGAACTCTGGACCGATTTAGGTTGATAGCTCTTTGAAATGTGGTGTACAAGATAATCTCCAAGGTTATTGAAAACAGACTGAAACCCCTCCTACCCATTCTGATCTCAAAGGAATAGTCAGGCTTCATGGAAGGTAGGAAACTTTTAGACAACATTATTCRAGCTCATGAAATAACTCCTTGAAAAGTAGGAAAAAAGAAGGCATGATAATACAACTAGATTTTGCCAAAGCATATGATAAAAYAAGCTGGCATTATATGTAAAAAACCATGGAAGCCTATGGCTTTGATAATCATTGGATAAAATGGGTAATGACTATGATGTCCACGACTARTTTCTCAATACTGGTTAATGGAGCCCCTACAAAACCTTTCTACGCATCCAGGGGTCTTAGGCAAGGAGATCCCTTATCCCCTTTCCTATTCATACTCATGATGGAAGGTTTTAGTAGATCTATCAAATATGCAACCACTRAAGGAAATATAAAAGGTATTCAACTGTATGAAGACAGCCCCACAACCAGTCATCAACAATTTGTTGATGACACAATGCTACATTGAATTCTGACAGTCAAAGAGACAACAACTTACAAGAAAATCTTAGTAGACTTTGGAGAAGCTTCTGGAACAAAAATAAATCACTCCAAGTCCATGATTTACTTTTTTAACATGAACATTGCAGTACAAAAGAACCTATCCAACATCTTGGGTTTTGAGAGGAATACCCTCCCTACCAAGTATTTGGGAGTGCCTCTAACAGATCAGGTAGGTAAGAAATCAACCTGGGAAAGTATTATAAACAAAATGCAAGGCAAAGTTAAAATATGGACCTACCGAGCCCTAAATTTTGCAGGCTGACTTGTTCTCACGAAGGCAATTTTACAAGCAATTCTAGCATATTTACTGTCAGTTTTCCCGGCTTCAGCAGGAATTTTACAAAAAATCATATCAATACAAAGGAAATTCTTATGGAGAAGTGAAGAGGACAAGAAGAAATGGGCACTTGTGGCCTGGGAAAAACTATGCTGGCAAAAAAGCAAAGGTGGTCTAGGTTTGCAAGACCCACAAACAACAAACGTCGCTTATGGAGAAAAACTTTGGTGGATATGGGTCAAAGATAGTTCTGTTGCGTGGGAAAACCTATGGAAAGCAAAATATGCCCCCGGAAGTAGCCCTCGGGACCTTATTCATTTCACAGGTGCAGGGGAGGGTTCGACCATCTGGAATTTGGTTTGGAGAAATAAAAATGGTTTCATGATCATAGTTTTTGGGAAATTAGAAATGGTCAAATTGCTTGATTCTAGGAGGATGTGTGGCCGGAGGAACCCCGACTAGAAAACCAAGATAGAGAAGGTATTAAACAAGAGTCACTCGGGCAAGGAAAAGTAAAAGTTTTTCAGTATTGAAAACAAAGGGACAACATCCCAAAATGGAGAACTTGGGATGTAATTCAAACATAAGATAAAAATCAGAATTCCCTATTGATTAAAGATTTAGAGGAGGAGCTATGGAAAATAAAGATTATGTTCTTTGATGAGGAGGACCAACTTCGATGGGGCAGGAAAGATGGAAGAGAATTCACTCTAAATGAAGCACGTTACTATATAGCGGGTCATGACCAGAGAAACATAGAACCCCAGTGGGAACGACTATGGAGTCTCCCACAATGGTCGAAGATAAAAATATTTAAATGGTCGGTCCTACATAAGAAAATTCTAAGGTGGGAGAATCTAGTAAAAATAGGCTTGAATGGCCCCACAAGATTCCACCTTTGCGAAGTTCAAGAGGAGACAAAAAACCACCTACTAGATGGATGCGCCTATATAGCGGAGGTTTTGGATTGGGTAGCTATTTTGTACTGACAGACTGATAGAGTGAAAGATGAAATCCGAGCAACTTTGGAGAACTAGAGGGGACACTACACTGAAAATGAAATGGTCAACTTATGCTGGGGATTAACTCCAGGGATAGTCATTTGGGCAATATGGAAGGAAAAAATAGGATAATCTTCAACAATGAAGCCCTCCCTTTCACCAAGGTGGTAGATTCTATCAAAACTCAACTAAGGGATATAGTTCTGAGCAGGAATGTCCTTTCTTCAATGAACAACCCTTCATCCCAAGATATATAAGTTATGCAAATGTTACAACTGAAAGATCATAGTTTCAACATACTTGCTCATCGCGACCCGCAGGTCCACAGTGAAGCCAAAACCTGGACTCAGCCACAAGCAGGTTTCCTGAAACTGAATTTCGACGATGCGTCAAAAGAAAATCCTGAAAAGTCTGGTGCGGGAGGAGCGATTCGAGACATCAGAGGGACAATAGTTCGTCTTTATGCAGCCAGCGTTGGAAACACAACAAATAATGCAACATTTTTTTTTGCATTGGAACAGGGGTTGGAAACTATGATAAGAGAAGGCCATGGCAATGTCAGAGTTGAAGGAAACTCAACTCTGGTTATAGGAACTGTGAAAATATTACAGTGTGGAACCAAAATTGGCAAGCTAATAAAGCACTAGTGCCTAGCTTAAATCCTTCAAAGAATACATGAGCACCTACAAACTTTGTTCTCAATTGAATATTTCAGGTGGGTGAGAAGGTCTGCAAATGCATTGGCGGATAGGTTAGCCAACAAGGTAGTGAACCAAGAAGCCAAAATGTTGGACAAGGCTTGGACACAGATTCCAGTTGGACAACTCAGAACAGAATGTGAACACAAGATCATCGTGGTAGTAACCGAGAAGATATCTACATAGAAGGAAATGAATGCCATGTGAATCCAGAGTGGAACCTAGATGGGCTAGAGGAAACACATCACATGGCATTCAGACCTCATGCGATGATTTGACAGGATGGGGATAGCAAGGAAGGTAGAGGTAAAAGACAGAAGGAAGGTTAAAGTGGGTAGATTTGGAGGTAGACACAGGTGAGGCCAAGGCAATCATAAGCAGAAGAGGCGAGCAAATTTGGGGGACGGCTCTAAGTAGAGCAATTCCTCAAAGGATCAGGTCGTACCTAAAAGGACTAGACACCTTGCTCGCAACAAGGGAAGTGATAGGCAAAGTACCAAAGGAAGGGTAATGGCATGAGGGGCCACGCTTGGTATTCATTCCTCCCGTATATATTGTATAAATGGAGGATCATTAAGAGATATAAGCAATCATGCAAGATGTTGTTATATTCAGGTTTTCGTTATGGTTATCCACACCTCACATAGATCTTTTGATGGGTTTAAAGGTAACACAGAGGATAGGAGCATGAGGAAGATTAGTTTTTTGAGCCAACCGCGTGCCAGAGGTTTAGAGAGAGGAGAGGATAGCAAGATGGCACACATGAAATATACCATCAGGAAAGGAATCCCACTCGGGGACTCCCAACCAGAAGGTTCCCGAAAAAAGACAAGGATTGAGAACACAACAAGGGATGATTCTAGGATGTATCCATCCACAATGCCATAGAAAGGAAAAGAAGCAGTGGAAAAATGGAAAGAGGATCTTAAGGTAGAACAAGAGAGCAAAGAAAAAAACAAAGTTGCTCAGGAGGTGGATTGGATTATTGATACGGGGACAACTCGCACTCGAGAGACTCTTTATAAAAAAACTCTCGAGATGGCGTGGCATACAAAGATGTTGATAGGAAAGGTGAAGGAAGACAACAAGGAAACTTGTATGGATGATCAACAGGAGTTGAAGTCCCTGGTGGAAGATATCCAACGTCGCGTTAGTGGGTTGGAGACCATAGTGAAGTTGTTGGTAGATATCGAAAAAATCCAGCAGAGCAATCAAGAGAGAATGGCAACACAGTTCAACCTGTACTTGAGGTATTTCCACCACATGGACATTATGCCTGCGGATGACCATGGTTCACCAGCTCAGATCCGAAAGGTCTAGGTGGCGTCTCCCAAGGAAATAGTAAAAGTCAAGCTGGAGGAGCGAAACAACCCCAGGTTCTCTAGTTTAAATTTGAAGAACAATTTAGTCATCTCATACCTAGAGTGTAGGTGTATAAGTCAATTTGGTCCTTTTTTTCCCTCTAGTAGTTTATATGCAGGTTTTTTCAATTTGGAAAGTTGTATTATATCTAGTTTCTATAGTAGTAGTATAGTTATCAAAGTTGTAGTCAACTCAAAAGACTCTAGATTCTGGACAAACATGAAAAAACAATGATGATATACAGCTGGTTTGGTTTCCTTTTTGGCAAACTAATGACCATATGTTTGTATGTTGTTTTTGAGGACGTAATATAAAATCTTATACTTAATTACAAAAAAAAAAACATTGGGGCAAATACATTTGAACCTTGCACCTCTACCATCTAAGACCAACGACTTTACTAATTTGTCATGCGATAATCCCCCGAGTTTTTTTGTAGGCCTTAAGAAGAACATAGGGTGGGATTTGGTCCACATATGTATGCATGAGTAGTGTTATGCATGCCTCACGCATTCTGCCACTACCTCTACATGTCCCCATGGTTACTTATTGTATTAAGTAAATACTACCCCATGGTTACTTAATGTACTAAGTAAATAGATCATATGGTAGGCATTAAGGAGAACAACGAGTGGGCTTTGGTTAAATTATTTATACTTGTAAGTAGTGCTTTTGATGCCTCACACATTCAACCACTACCTCTAGATGTCACATGGCCACCTTAAGGTGTCAAATAAATCCCTCATAGAAATTGAACATTGATTAATTATGATAAGTCATCATCTTGCACCCTTAGATCTAAATTCTTTTGATTCCATATTCTCTTTCATTATATGCTTTTTTTACACAAAACACCTCTTACTTTTTGGTTGGAGTCGAGCACTTATTTCCCTCCATCCCATTACCAAAATCTATTCGTATCCACTAAGATTGGGTTAGAGTTAACGAAATTACACTCCTTTGCATGTCACTCTGAGGATTTCTCCATTGGATGGGAATAGAATTTGGGCCAATGATAGAAATGACTTACAACACTTTTATATTTAAACAATTGTAATAGGGCACATGCCACATTTCTACATTTGTGGCAATCTTGGCTCTGCCTTGGGTGACGATGTTAATGCCTGTGTAGGCACTACCTACTAGATAGTCACTGAGGATTTTGGGCACATAATTTGGGACATTAGCACCATGCTATATTGCCTCTTGTTGTACACCTCCCATTTCTTAATAAATTTCAAGCAATCTTCTATATTGTGTCCTATCTTTTGACAATGCCCACATAGAGGTTAGCGAGGTTGCGGATAATTTCTTGTGATGTACTCCACTTCATCAAAATTATAACACCATGGTGGAGGATGATTCACATCATTCCATAGAGCCATATTCTCTTGATTTTGGTTATCGCCCCTAATCTCTCCCATAGTTAAATTGATTGCAAACAAGTTATTCTCAAACCTTTCTATTGGCACAAATAATGCACGATAGTGCTCTGTACAACAAGTGTATAACTTGTAGAAGTCACAATGAACAACCTAATATGACCCCAAGGGGGGGAATATACAAGGTTAGTGTATATGTAATGGGGTAAAGGTATATGTGTTATGGGTCAACCTAATAAAGGGACCACATGTGCAATGAGTGATAATAGGTATATATAGAGGTCAATAGATTCATTATTGGGGTATGAATATGTGATTTGGATATATGAATGTATTGAGTTATTTGGAGGAGAACGTGTGATTTGAAAGTACACCATATTGACTCCTTGGCATTCTCCTTCCCCTTTGCTAGTGCTTGACTCTATTCAGATAATGTTTTCAACTGCTATTAAAATTAGGCATGTCCTAAAACAACCTTGGAATGGATTATTTTGCTAGTTTGTCGATGGACTCAAGCCACATTGCAAATTTTAATGCTTCTCATTACGTGGTCAATCATTGTTTTAACAATGGAGTCCACACATGAGGTAGTAGGCTGCCAATTAACCACTCCTTATGTTGCACCTCCTAGATCATGTAACTTAAGCGATTGATCATACCTAGAAGCATTGGTCATATTCCCATATAGTTTCTTTGATCCTTTGCTTGATCTCTTTTAACTTAGTGATACTTTACTACTTAGACTTAGACTTTTGAAACTCCTTCACAAAATATTTTTACAACTGAACCGACATTAATATTTGGTTAGAGGGGCATGTTGCTTGCATTTCATGTGCCATTGCAATGCTCTTTCTTGCATAGTAGTTTGGAACTCTACAAATCTGATAACATCTATGGTCCTCTATGCACTCCAAATTGCATCACAAAGGAACCAAAGCTATTATGTGACCTCTTCACTTCTATTGTGAAATACCATAAGTGACATGGAGGATTTATTCGACTATGTCATCATCCTTGTTTGGTGATTCTAAAGCAACACCAAACCTAGAGGTCATAGTTGTTGTACCACCGAAGGTGCTTCTTTAGACACATTTATTGAACTAGACAATAATATGGACAAATTATGATTACTTCTGGTGGTCACACTCCAATTGTTCAAAGTCATAACAACAATTGTACTTTCACTACTAATCACACACACACACACACACACACACACAAGATTATGATTAAGAACAACAAGCACATGGGTAGGATGGACTGGCATCACTATTTTTTTCTTCCTTCTCAACGAAATGATTTTCCAGAGGTTTAGAATACTGAAATAGCGTGTACTCAAACACATCTTCTTCTTGACTTTGCACTCCATAGAGTCCATAATGACCTCTAGGTTAGTAAGCTCAATGAATGTCTTTAAGACTATAGTCCGAGTACCTACATCATTTGCTTCATCACTTGTCTACCATCTCAACTCCTTGGAGGTTCCTTCCATCTTTGCTAACTCCTTAATTCTCTACATCAACACACTTCTTGATCCTCTCCTGTTTCAAGGCTAACCAAATCTCCTTTACGTGGATCTCTTATCGTTTGCATCATTCCTCATTCTAAATGCATCTCAAGACTATACCTTCTTATCAATGGCTCTTGAATGGTATGGATCTTTTCCATTTCTCCCCATCACCAACTTTTTCTAATATATGTGCACTTTTAGTGTCATGTATGTAGTTGATTATTCACTTTCAAGATCCTCTGCATCCACAATTATTGTTTTTTTGGGCCGCTTGAGCTTCCGACTTTATCATTAGCTCCTCCTACTACTCCACCCTCCATGCAAGGCTTACACTTCCAACTCAGTGGGGGTTGGGAGCATATCTTATTCCGTCATCAACGTCCTTATTCACATGAGTATTTCCTCAATCAATATTTTGTGCAGTCCTTTCTTCAAGAATCCTATCGCTTTGGTCCAAGATTAATGACATTCCATCACAAACTCCAAAGCATAACCTTCCATAGCACATTTGATCCAAAAGTCAAAGCTCAGGTCCAATCATAGTCATACAAACAGATCTCTAATAATTTCTCGATAGTCCACTTAATTCGTGGTTACAAAAACCAACATTGATGTTTCTCTGCAATCTTTTCAGCTATTTGTACAAATTTATCAAAATTTAGCATTGAAAATCTTATACAAACACTCAAACAAGTGCTTGTCTTAAATCTTGCTACATCCTCACCTATATATAAACTTTCTTAGCATGCAAACTCATGCATCTGCACTTCTAGCTAGTCTTGAAGCTCAACTTTTGCTAGCCTCCACTACATCTCCATTACTTTGCATTTGTCAAGGTCTTGGAAATGGAACCGTGTTGTTGGATCTTGTATAGAGTGAGGGTCCACAAAAGGTGTCCAACAAAGGTATGAAATAGTCTAGTATGCCCGCATATTCATCCTTCCAAAGGAAGGAGGTCTCACTCGAGGCATGTTTGATAGTTGTTGGTTAATTAAGGTGTCGAGTCTTAGAGGTTAGTGGAGATGCAAATTCCATTTGTTAACCTTTAATCACATTCATTTAAACAAATAGGAAGTAAAACAAAGAAATAGATCACAACAATGTAAACATCATCAAGATAAGCCATAACAAAGTAAAAATGAGTTAAATAGTAATGCAATCCCACTATATTAAGTAGATAATGGATTACAATCATGGCTTCCACCTTCAACATGACTAAAACTCAACAATATCGTAGTTGTGACAAAATACACATCTTACATTTTGTAAAACTAACATTAGATAACTAGGGGTAAAACTTGCATTAACTCATTAAACCATGAACCCTTGCATAACAACCTTAATATACTATATATAGGTAGGTAAGTCAATTACAAAAATATTCTAGAAGGTTCTAGAACTTGATAGTTGTAATCCACTTATACAAACAGGGCATTGCACCATTAGAAAATGTGAAGAGGGTCTTGGTGCCTTGGTTTTGTGGATGATCCTCAATGTTGTGCTTGTTTGCATACTCAAGCTTGTGCAACTCTAGGTCTTTGGCGGATCCATCCCTATTGATCAATGCTTTGCGTCATAGAAAAAATGAGGCCACACCATAAACAATGTGGCAATTACTGGACTGTAGAATTTATTGCGTTATTAACATACAAAAACCTTGTAATAATATCAAAAAATTACCTCAACAATTTGCACGACTCATAAACTAAGATATCACAATATTGTATCTATGATTAACTTCATATTAATTTAATTACTCATATATAACTAAAACGTTTCTCATATTTTCATATTCCATATGTTTCATTATGTTAATATATGTTTATAAGTAATATTCTTATCACAAATCCTTTTATTTACACAAACAAACAAAAATATAATAACACCAAATCTTTAAGTGTCAAATCATAAACGAACCTCAAATCATAAATGAAAATCTTAAACTATGGTCTTATTGTAAAACTTATAAAAAAAAAATTCATTAAAAAAAAATTTAAAAACTTGTATATATTTTTTCTTCTTCCAAACTAAGTGATAAGATTGTTCACAAACACTAATATATATATTACTTTATAACACATATTTGTCACCTAGCTCTTCAACCTCTCAACATTCCAACCCAACATGTACTTATTATTTCCTCATGGCATGTCATCAATAATTTGTAACTTGAGATATAGGTCTTTTCTACATTTAGACATTTTATAGTTCCAAAGTCATTTACCCAAGGGGATCGAAATTTAAATTATTTAAATCAAATTATTAAACATTTTAAAGTTCCAAATACTTTTCCCCAAATTTGATAAAGATTTAACTAATATTACATATTATTATTATTTAAGTCAAGCTCCTTGAAAATTGAACCTAAAATGATAACGTAAGGTATCCCGATTCATAACCACTTTCTCTTTATATATATATATACTATTATTAATTAAAAAAAATATTTCGGGACAAAAATTTAAGTACATTAAAAAATATACGAAGCTTTGCTTTGGATTTTAAATGAACGGAAACTTTCCGTCTTCGATTTATTATTTTTTAATAAAAAAATCTTTCTATGTTTGTTCTTGAAGTTTTTTATCAACAATAATTCACTCATTCTCTTTTTCAAGAAATAAAGGATCTTCTTATCTTTATTCACATACATCCTTTTTTTTGGATTTTGTAGGGCATGAAATTAGTCAATAATAGAATTAAGTTATTAAAATATAAATAGCTTCACAAAAAACAACATGTTACAAAAGAGGATTTAAATTTGGGTGGGGAGGATAACAACTTCTTCACACAACCATTTGAACTACATTCATTAGACAAATCCAATATTTCACACAACCATTTGAACTACATCCACTAGACAAATCCAATATTTCACACAACCATTTGAACTACATCCACTAGACAAATCCAATTTTTACTTACTCTAAAATATTGTCCATTTTTTTTTCTCAATCCAATATTTGTGAGATGGTATCTTATAGTTTAATGAGTCTCCTCATTTAAAAAAAAAAAATAGAACTGGAATATATATTATAAAAGGGGTTGTGCCTAAGCAACAACAATGTTGAAAGATATTTACAAAAATGGACTCTAAACTTGTAGAAACTTCTACTGTAAGTATACTAAAATACAAAGATAACTTCCTAGAATACTTCCAAATAAACTAATTGCAACTATCCTTTACATATTGCCTCAACAAAAAGACTATTCTAAAAAACATTTAATGGTGGACATATTCAGTATATGAGATCTCCTCCACTCCACCTTGAGGTGAAGAATTTCCTTCAATGCCCATTGGAACTTTGTCTAGATCCCCCTGAACATTCTCTGAGT